>JARHVA010000013.1:9770000-9860000 GCA_037957365.1 Torreya grandis | reverse complement strand
AAAAAAATTGATCTCAGTCATATAATAATATAGTATCTTAATCAATTGATCCATCCTAAATTAATTCCCAACTATGGACCTAAACATAAGTAAGATTAGAAGGGACATTACACACAAATATAAGAGATTATAATCATGTTAAGTGTGGACTATTATCTAAATGTACATGAAATAAAGTGAATATATATATATATATATATATATATATATATATATATATATATATATATATAACTATGAGAATTGGTACTGTAATGTCAACCAATCAGAACAGCATGGTTCCCCTATAACCTGCAATGTGCCTGGTCAAATTTTTAACGTGACTAGCGACGCTAGCGCGACACGCCATCCGGTACCATGGGGACAGGGGGGACTAGATCCCATGACAAATAGAGCACGATGAAAATACTGAACCAACTGGTCTAGGCCCCCTGCCCAAAAATATTATAATATTAAAAAGTGAAAAGGGATACATTTATAAATTAGATTTGTGATCACCAAAAGAGAGAAACACAAACCACATAAGGAAAACCATGGTGGATAGATACTCTGCAACAAACTCATATGAAAGAAACACCACATGATATAAAATAAAAGTATAATCAATAAAGAGGGAGTCCCAGTCAAAATGAGACCAAATCAAAATCCATCCACATCAAAATGGACTAACACCTTGTGATGAATTTTCATTATAATATAAAAAGAGTCCATAAAACAAGGTCCCATGAAAATTTAATATTAAGTGGACTGCATACAATAGGAAGAAGAGAGACTACCATAAGAAAACAAAATTGATCATACAAGCTACAAGCAAATAAATTTGGATAGAGAATGAAATGGTCATAAGAAATCAAAAAATTCATAGTAGTACGAGGAATAATAATCCTTAATAAAATATGATTTGTTAAAATTATAGAGATCTATAAATTAATGGTGACCAAAATATTTTAGAGATGGGAAGTGAAAATCTTTATTTAGATTGTGGGTCCATAACCTACAAGACCTGAACATACTTTGGTGCTTGGTAAAATAATATAGGAATAATTTAGTAACTTATTCATATTAATCTTATAGGATTAATTATGGATATAACCAAAATATCATTATTGCATATTCATGTAAAATGTGTTAGTGTACGGGTTTAGCAGTGGGCTTAGACATTATGTGCAAGTATAATTAATTTTTAAAAAAATTGTGGTTATTTTTTAGATTATCACAAAGTTCAAGAAAACTATAATTCAATATTTAAGGCTTTAAAAATCTATATAAGAGAAAATTTTATTATTATTCCTTCGAAAGGTAGGACTAATGAAAATTTCAAAACTGTATATTAAAACTGTATATTCAATTTTTGTTCAACTAATGAAAATTTTAAAACTGTATATTATTTTTCAATTCTAAAATTTAACATAAGATTTGACAAATAAATAATAGAATATTATACATATATTATTTAAGAATATTCCCTTTTGACATCATATGTAGCTACCAAGATTGATAGCACATACCACCATTAATTATTACATTAGTTAATGCACACAACAAATGAAAATTGGCAAAGGATGCTTATATAGTATGATGTGTATTAAGTGGTAATGTATCATCCCTCACTGAAAAAATTAAAGCCACAATATATATTAAATTAAAAGACTACTGTAATTTTTGGTATCAATCTCTCATATTCAACAAAGCAAATGGGATATTTTTGGTATCAATCCATTTAAAATTTATATTTTTAATTATTCAATTAAGATCAATCATTTAAATTTAATAAAATAAATAATTTTTAAGTAATATCGATGATGGAAAAAATGTATTATTATCAAATCATTTACTAAAATACAAATTCTTAGAGATACAAGATATTTTCTTGAGGAAGAACCAAAATGTTTATTTTTCCAAATTAAAAAAAATCAATTGGGTAGTCAAAACATTATAATTTTTTTAATTATGGAAAAGGTAAGTTAGTTGTGTGATTAAAAACACATTAGATATTAGGTTATCCTATTTTATAAAAGTTATAAATTTTTGACAACATAATAAACTCAATAATTAATTAAAACTTGCAATATGTTTATCAGAGAATTTTGTCTTAACTTGATTGCATTTTATATAACTAAACTATTACACATTATATTATATCTCAAAGCAAGTACATAACCATGCATATATTTCATTGTCATAAGTTAACTATAATTTAAAACATTTAAAAGAAATAATCATTCATTATTATGTACAAAATAACATAATAATTTAAAATTTTAAAATAAAATATAAAAGTATTATAAACAAACTATTTAGTTTAATTTTTGGGAAAAAAAACCTAATATAATATTAAATTTAAATTTTAAAAAATTATAAATTATGTAAAATAACTCTTTCATATTCAACAAATCGAATGAAATGTTTATGGTAGAAAAATAACATAATAATTAAAATATTAAAAAAATGTGTAGTTGATGGAAACAAATACCTAATATAATGTTAAATTAAAATTTAAAAAAATATTATAGTTATATAAAATAATTCTCTAAAATTATATATATATATATATATATATATATATATATATATATATATATATATATATATATATATATCTCTGTGTGTGTGTGTGTATACACTAAAAAATTATTTTAAAATCAAATCAATCTCTCATATTCAATAAATCAAATCATTTTTTTTTGATATCAATGCATTTAAAAATTTATTTTTTAGGCACAATCTCTTTGTTAGATAAATTAAAAAACATTGTTTAAACATAATCTACCATCCAACTTGGGATGTATCGGTGAGGTTTTATCTTTTAAATAATTCCATCAACAAACACTGATTACTTGATTCAAAAAAAAAAATGTTCCTAAATTCTAAATTAGAGAAATGATTGATCATTATTAAATTTCTTATTTAAAAAAAAAAAAAAATTATTATTTTAACTAATTTTATGGTCCTCAGTTTTTGGTCATAATAAGAATAACTATAATTCAAAAAAAAAAATATCAAACCAAAACATGGTATATACACATTGAACTATCAAAACTACACAATGATTCAAACCCACAACATCATTAAAAACTAACTAAATATCCAAACTCTATTACATACATATCGAGCTATCAAAATACATAAATGGCATATAAAAACTATCTAAAACATATTTTCAATCTCCACTCTCATATAAATTAAATTATTATGCCCTATCAAATGTCATGTAAGAAACTATGTAAAACTTGTATATTTTTATGGGATATCTATGGACAACATGTTATGGTGGAGCTCCCCTATTTTGGGAGATAGTTTGGTTAGCATATTTTTTTAGTGGCCTAGATACCACTTGGGATGGTTGGGTGGCACCCTATCCTCCTTCAATTAACCTTCCATGTAGAGTGCCCAACTTCCCATGGATGATTTCCCCTCCTCCTTCTAGGGATGAAAACTATTTGTGAAGATGTGTACTTTAATTTTTTGCATCGATTTTCAAAACATTAAATTACCATACATTACTAGTATTTTTTTTATAAATGAGCCATATTTTTCCTTCGATTAAGAGTATGGCCATAGATTCTAACTGACTATTTGATGTCTCTCTCTCTCTCTCTCACACACACACACACACACACACACACACACACACACACACACACACACACACACACACACACACACACACACACACACACACACACACACACACACACACACACACACACACACACACACACACACAACACAAATATATTCATTCCCTAAATAAAAATAAGAAGAAAAAAATAAAGGAAAGAAAAGAAAAGAATTGAAGTCACTTCTTTAAAATATTGAATCTTTTTCATAGTTTTTGCATAAAACAAAATCAAATTATAACACTGATCCATTGAGTTTGGTAACTAAAAAATACAAAGGATCAAATTCTATTTGATCAATATAATTCAAATAGATTTATTGTCTAACCCCTAAGGTATTGTATTGTATTGACAAAGCAGTGATGGAGATGTAAAGGCCAATCAAGATGAGGAATTTTATAGTGTATGTATATTCTTTCACAACTCATATTTTTAGTTTTCTCTTTCCATTGATTTGTTTGAATTTGATTATGAAATTTTAGGTTATAAAAAAATAACTTTTGAATTGTATAACTTCTATTATTTAATAGAAGATAAATTGCATCCCTAATATTATAAAGGATGAGGATGGTTTAATCCCTAAGGGAATTTTATGGAATAGAACCCCTCAGTCCTTGATGTTAAATTGAAGACTTGGTCAATAAAAAATAGAAAATAAATTATTTAAAACTTAAGAGAATCTAAAAATACACATAATTTAGATTAAAGAGAAAAATGACTTGAATTGATCTTTATTGCACTATAAATTAAAAAAATAATGTATATTACATTAATACAGTTTATTTAATATATTCAATGTGCCAAGAAAGACATAATTAAAAATTTAAGGCTTTCTTAGATTTTTTTTTGAAAATTGAATTATCAGATAATAATTATGTAGATTTTTTTAATGATTTCAACACACACACACATGCACATGCACACACACACACACACAAATAGACATGCACTAAAACCTTTTACAAACATCAAAATAAACACAAGCTAAAGATAACCATTAATATATTAGAAGATGTATGAGAAATTAAAAAAATAAAAGACAATAAGTAAGTTTAGTTTTTTTTTGAAAAATATCTTATTATATTAATAAATATATCAAAATATCTAAGATTATTAAAAAAAAAGATGAAATAAGAGGGCATGTCACAAAGTCAACAAATTAGGCTAAGCTTAAGATTAAAACACCAACTAGCTAGGCTGAGTTTAGAAGTGATATATAACATCTATAAAAAGCCATCGAGAACTAAGTGGCCATATCAAAAATACTAGTAGAAGGGACTCTTTATCATGGGGATCATACCCCTAGATCTTGATAGATCACTCCCTCTAGAAACAAGGTGCCATATAGATCCAAAATTGTTATGAGCATTTTCCTTTTGAAACTTTACATCTTGGTCTATATAGTGGAAAGAAATGACAAAAATAATAGAGGAAATGTTTTATCTAGTGGTAGTTTTCTAGTGACCTTGAGAAATCCTAGATAGATAACTCCATTTGTACTACCTTGAGAGAGGTGAAGAGACCAACCCTTGAGCATGTGGAGAACATGGAAGTAGAAAGTTATGTATTCTAAGGTCTAGAATGAGGGAGGAATGAATCAGTAGAGTATTTAGAGTTGCAAGGCTTCCACATACCATAATTTGAAAGTGATTGTATCTTTTTATGATAATATTAGATAATAGAATCTTAAATAAGTCTTTGATATACATAATATACTAATTTTAGGAGAATATTAATTCAACATTAATTACACCAATAGGTGTTCCTACAATGGCATATAGGGGTGGAGGTTGGGAGCTGTAATGGTGTGAGAATGTTAGCATCTAATTATTTAAAAGCTGACAACTTAAAATAAAAAATAAAAACACCTTAACTATTTCCAAGCTAACAAAATTAAATTAAAAAAATAAAACAATTGACATAATATAATAATTTAAAAAATAAAAAATATATAAATACAAAAAATTCAAACCAAAAAACAAATAAAAATTTAAAATAGAGGCGAAAAAAATAAAAATTAAAGAAGAGTAAAAAAATAGGATAAATTGAAATTCCATTCCAATTGCACAAATAAAATACATACTTTTTAAATAAATAATCGTATTCCACATCATATATATTATCACATCACATTTATTAATATATATCGGTGTATTTTATATAGATTTATTAAGATATGTATGCTAGTTTTATTTATTGATAATAATAATTGGATGTGAATTACCCTTAACAAATTTTATCATCTAGTTTATTAGTTAATTTTATAATTATTTATATTTTTTTATTCTATATGATTTTTATTTGCATGTATTTAAGTCATCTCAAGATGAACTTCATGAGTTGTCATCATTTTAATGATATTTCGTTCCTCATGTACATTTGGTATTAATAATGAGGTGAGGGAACCCACTAAGTAGTCATTATTATAATGATATACATTTTTTTAATTCATGCATATTTGGTAATAATTACAAGGTGAAGGAACCCACTTAAATCTCAAGCACTATAAAAATTTATTAATAGTGGAAGCAACAATAAATGTAATCAACGGTGAGATAATTTTAACATAGATGAATAAAAATCCTACAAACATAAATAATATAATTAAAATTGTTAGTGAAAACCTTCAACTAATAAGCTTTAATTAAATTAGTTATACTTTTAATCTTGAATATTATTGGTCTTCAAGATACAGTTAAACCCAAAGACCTTTCCATGAACCCTTTTAAGCATTCCCATGTGTCTCGCAATATATTTGACCATACTTGGGTTATGCATTGAGTGTTACTCTTCAAATGTGTTTAGTACTTATATTCTCTATCATAAAAGGTTTTGGACATTTTTTTTAATCAGTTATGTTTATTCTAGTCTTGGAAGTTATATTAATCTAATTGATAAAGATGACCTTATTTAGGTATGCATTGAGATGATTATATACCTATGTTATCATGAATATATTAGATATCTGAAGAAGTATCATTATTTATCCTTGACACATACATATGTTGAATACATTCACATTGATTATATTTGATTTAAACAACCTATTAAAATTAATTATTATTATACCTAGTCTAATATTTGTTCTAGTAATGTATTTCACTTGGCATTGTTTCTACTATATTACAAGTTATACTCTCTCACACACATTGATGTGATATGATTTGATATGTAGTTCATAGTTTTGATGTTTGAGATATATCTTTGAATAGTTATGAGTTTATTTGGATGTGGTATGATTATCTTACATGGTTATATTATTCATAATTTGTATGGATTATAAACATAATTATTGATGGACATGAGTTATCTCCATATATTATCTAACTCTATATGAACTAACTCTATGATTTATTTTGAGATTGGCTTTATTACATGTGTTGTTTATTCAACACTCTAATTACATGTATGGATGATCAAGTTGTGTGTACTATTATGTTATAATAGTTAATCCTAGTAGTTACTTAGGGTCTCAAGGTTGTGTTGGTTCTCCTAAGAGTTGGAAGAGAGTAGGTGGTTATGGGGGTATTGATGACTCTTCTCCTAAATTATTATAGTGTGACACACTCTCCTTGCCTAACCTTTACTTAGGCCTAAGGTTAAGTATTTTTTTAGGGTTGGAACCATTAACTAAGTTCTTTTATATAATTTGGATCATGATTGTTTTCATGTACCCTTTGATTATTTCATATTGAATCACAAAAAAGAGATTTTGAATATGATGATTGAGAATTTGATTACTATACTTTTATTTATATATCTTCATACCATAAAGGTATCATAATGTGTTTGGTTTTTTTGGTAGGAAACAAGGGTTTATGATGTTATTCCTATTATATTGTATTGATGATGATATGAATTGGTAAGGGTTTACATTATGTCATCAAGATTGTATTTGAGTTGATGTAGTAAGAGAAGGAGTTATATAATTTTTTCAAGTGAAATAAAAAAGACCAAAAAAGTTCCTAATAAGATGAAAATTTTACACTACAAGTGTAATAAAATTTGCCTCCATAGTGGGAATATCACATTCCTTTTAACATATCTCCCTCTCCCCCCTTAAAAAATAGTATTTTGAAAGAAATGGTAAATGATGGTAGGAGCTTGACCCATTGACCTCCCCCTCTTAGAGGTCTTAAAAAAATCTTGTTTCTATTAGGCCATTCAACTATTTTTGACATATAAATAGGCAAAATTATATTAAAATTTAAAAAAAATGATTAAAATTTCATAAAAAAATTAGTAAATCAAACCTTGGACATGAAGAATTACTTGGTAGGAGAAGTGTTTGGTGGCACATGAGTGGAAATGTTTCCAAGTTGGAGAGGCCATTTGGAGGGCAATGAAGTAGTATCCATAGGTGTGATTATTGTGTCATGGCCCCAATGTGGAAGAGAGAAGCTAAAAAAATGTTAAGGATGAGATTAGGGTCACACACAATACATATTGGTAGACCAAATAATTAAGAGGGCTTGGTTGGAAAATGATATGTCTGATTAGAGGTGGGAAGAGAGAATGAAAGGTCGATAACATCAAGTAGAGGTCATAGCCAAGAATTACTGAAAGGTTGATAACTAACAGGGAAAGTGCTACTAAAATTGATTAAGAAGGTGCTGTTGCATGGCTATTTGAGATGTTAGAAGCAAAGGACATTGTTATCCATGAATATACTCTAAAAAAACTATGTTTCATAGTAAAGTATGGTCAAACAATTCATTTATCTATAACTAAGTTAAAGATCATTCCAAGAATATATGATCTTCTCCAAAATGAGAAATTATCTCCTTGCAAAACAAGCATGCTAAATATCTTTTACACTTTTGTTGAATATCGTATCACTCACCAGGGTATTATAACATCACAAAACATGGTTAGATTTTTTTATTGAGCTCTTCAAAGATCCTACATCTTCAAATGAGATATAAGATATTTTAAGGATTCTAGCTATGCTCACTAAAGTTGATGAATATAAACACCTTATGGTTTCAAAAGATCATTTGATGGAGGTTCCTATGCAGCGTTTGAGATCAAGAAACCCTAAAATGAAAGAGCATATTACTATAGTACTAGAAAAATTAAATATTTTGACTCTTAAAGACAATAGTATCCTATTGGATCTAGAAAAATTAGGAATAATCTCTCTTTTGATGGATATGGACTATGTTGAAAAATAAAAAGATGTCAGTAAGAGATAGACAATAGAATTTCAACATGTAAAAAATAGGTTTTGAATTTGTAAGTTGAAAATTATTGTTCAAGTCCCTAAACCCATGATAAAGTGCAAACAACAAGGTTGTAAAGCATGGAGAATGCTGGAGGAAGTATTCATTGGGAAAATAACTCTAAAAAAACAAGTTTCAAAATTGTTAACTGTAAACTGTGTTGAAATATCCCAAACCCATGGATCAAGGTCAACATGGAGCATGTAAATTCAAACAAATCTTGATGAATATTTGGAGTCCAATTATAATTTTTTAATATTGAAAATTTCAAATTGTAAATCATTCACCCAGGGTTGTAGACTTAAGAAAAACATATTCAATGCTTGAAATGCCCAATTGGCATTATGCCACATATCTTTTGTATATTATGTGGTGACCTGAGGATTGTAAGGAAATGAATCTAAGTGTTTTGAGCACTTAGAATGTAATTTTGTTTTAAAAAAACACTTAGCAAGGCATGTCCCATTTTATTTCACTATTAATAGATGTGTGTTTTTGGCTGTATCTTGAGTATGGAAAAGTCACAAGAGATAAGTACATCATTTGGGAAGTGGCACAAATAGGTCCCAGATGATAGGTATTTACTATGCAAAGGCCAAGGTTAAGGTTCTCTATGATTTTGAGTTTCTCAAATGAGACATTGAGTTATCCACATGGATGTTTGGTTCAGGTAAATTTTAGTGAGTAAAGTTATTGGATGAGCTTCTACATTTAATGGCACAAATAGAGGGAGAGCATCTAGTGGTTCTTATTCAATCACTTGTGGTAGATCTACATATTGGTTATGATGATATTGTCAACATTATGGTATTTTAATAGGGTCAACCAATTTATAATGGGTACTATATTGGATAAATTGGGGATGATTCTTTGCTCCTTTGAAATATACAGATCTTTAATCTTGGAGGAATAAGGTGAAATTCAAGGATAATTGTAGTGGATTTTTCCAGGGTTTTGTGTCAGGTTCAATCCAATGCCTATGTAGTGGTTGTGAGTATAGAAAATCTGACATTGAGTTGGTATACCAACAACAATAAGCCTATGATGCCACATAACTATTTATTTCACATGGGAGCCTCTGAAATTCTCTTATTTAACAAAAGAAAGAAGTTACAACTTAAACACATCATTAGAACACACAAAGGATTCAAGGACAAAAGCTTTTTAATGTGTTTATGAGTTGTAACATGAGAATGAGGTCAAGGGAATTGTCCATATCAAGAGCCCTAATGGAATTTTTTAGACATGCACTCAAGGATAAAATAACTACCTTGGGTCCCTTGATTCTTCCCTTATCAAAGAAATTATTATTCCTTACTACACTTCTCTGTACAAGGGTATTAAAGATGAAGGAGATGAAGGCTCATTTTCCCAATTTTAAGATTGGCTTTGAGAATTTATGCATTCATGATGGAGGGAGAGGTGTTTTAGATGGGATAAAAAAAATATAGCATTTAAAAAGTATGAGATAGAGCCTTCTAGGATAACTTTGCATAGATTTGGAAATACTTCTAGTAGCAATTTGTGATGTGAATTGGCTTACATGGAGGCCGGAAAGAGAATTAAGAGAGGGGACAAAGTTTTAAGGATTGATTTTTGGTCAAGATTCAAGTGTGGGAAGATGAAATAAAGGTATACAGGAAATTTCAAGGAGGGATGCAATTTTGCATTTTTGCAAATGTGTAATTTGAAAATTACACTTAGATTTCCACCACCTACAAGTCAACATGCAATTAGAAGGCAAAGCAAAAATTTCAAAGCTAAATGTAAATTTACATAATTTCAAGTTGTAAATTGCACTTTAAGTTAGCAAGTATGTGGTGGATTATTTTGGAAAAACTACAAATCCATATTACAAATCAAAAAATTACAAATTGCAAATTTGCATTTGATTTCCATATTTCTACTAACTTAGAAAGTTGTAGTTGGGGTCTAAAATCTTACCATATGAAAGAGGTGAAAAATTATAAATGGGACCCAAAGTTTTTCATAAGGTAAAAATGAGTAAAATAATGCACTCAAAGCATTATAAAGTTTTATGGAAACCCTAAAATGTCAAAAGGCAAAAGAGAAAATGAGAAGGCAAGAGAAAGTTTGACATTGACTACAAAAAGCAAAAAAGGTAAAACATAAGCTAAGTCTTGCATTTATAATATTTTGATTGTGTCAAATACCTCTATAGAAGAAAAATGTTGTAGGATTATAATAATATGGTAGGCCATTGGAAATAATATCATTCAAATGGCCATGGATCCTGCATTACAATTTAATGAAATCATTACAAGGCAAGGGGTGTTCTTTGGACTGCACAAGGAGAAGGGTAGTTGTCCAGAAGTTTAAAACTATGTAAATGATTAGTTAAAGGCATGGCCAAGTGGTTACACAAGAATAAAAATATTCTATTTGGATCCTAAGATAATATTCTCCCTTAATCTCAAGTAAAATGGATTTCCAACTAAGGAGATCAAGGGTTTGTTAACAAACTTCATCATTACATGAATAGGTAGTTTCTTCAATTAGTCCCTTGCAAGAGCAAGAGTTTCTAGGTGTGACAAAGGGAATATTATAGTTGAAGCATATTCCTAAAATATTTGGGGTGAAAAATTTGTATAAAAGAAGGCTTATCATCTTTTCAAGGTTATTGTTGGTTTTCCTAGGTCTTAAACTCTTTTAAATTTTGGGATCCTTGCTATGTGCATTTTATTTCTCTTTCTAAGGTGGTTACAATTATACAACCATTGGAAATATCTGAGATTATGTATATGTCTCCCCTATACAATATTAAACTCACCATGCTTCTTCCCATGTTAGCATTCTAAAAACACTGATGCATGTAAGATTTATTTTCAAGATAATGGAAAATTGCTATGATTTTTACTATATCTTGTTATTGAAATGCAATAATATGTTTTACATACTTTGCTAATTGGATATTTGGTTTAATACTTATTAATGGTAGTGATTTTGGGCATATATCTATGTTATAAACCCCATTCTACATTATGATTTAGATATGTGTTGTTAATAACCTTTTAAGGGCATCTTGGGTTTATGGATTTTATAGGAGAAAGTGTTTGAATCTCTACTTGTAGTGTATGATTTAGGGTTCAGAGATATTGGCATCAATGGATGAAATTCATTATAGATAGCTTCCTTAGCTTATCTTTCAGTCTTTTATATTTACTAAAAATGAATGGTGTCATTCCAGTTGAAGGAATTCTTGTTATTTGAAAACCACCAAGCCACTCTTTTAATATACCTGACTCATCCTAACCTTCCCTACCTTGGAAATAATACACCTTGTTGACTATTCTAAGTGTTATTTTCCTGTAGATGCATAAATACTACATATCTCAAATATATCTATGTTTTGTTCTTTAAAGCCTAGAATTGCAATCTCCCATTTAGTCTTAGGTTGTTGAAAATTTATTTAAAATGAAGGTTGTAATCACATTTTTATCTATCTTTAGTAGCTTGTGTTTTAATTAGAGTATTTGTTCATTCTGTGTGACAAGTCTTCTCAAGTGGAGTGACCAAACTTGGTTATGCTCTAGTTAGATTTGTATTTTATATATGCCAATAATCCCCATGGAGATTAAATTGTAGTATCCCTTCATGCGATTAATCTATCCCATAGGTCCTCTCACCTTGGTTCAGGGATAGCCAAAAATAGTAGGGAGCTAACCATATCCTCTATCAGTGTCTTTCAGTCATTGTCTACATTTAGTCCATCCTGATGCTAAACCCTCTCCTGACTAAAATGACATAATTTGGGTTTTTCATCTTTGTTTGCCATGATACCCAAGTGTGTAAGGCTGGGTGTAAGAGGTATACAACTAAGAATGAACACTCGACTGAAACCATTACTAGGGAGAAGATCTTGGCCACTTGTGTTATCGGGGACTCTTATAAAGAGCTATTGTATTAGTTTAGGTTCTAAAAGTTCTCTCCCTATATTTGTATTGATTTTCTATCTTAGCCATAAACAACACCAACACTTCATTGGCACTATTTCTAGGGATTAAACATCAACCTTGTCACCCATGTTGTCGAGGACTCTTTTAGAGAGATGTCATTAATTTAGGTTCTAAAAGTTCTTTGTATTAGAATATTTGATGAATTAACCTTAGCTACGTAATTTTAGAAAAAAATTATTCATATTATCTCATTTGTTTGAAATTTGAGGTTATTTTAGCATACTTTACTAATTTAGGCCAACAACTATGCAACACTTTATTGGTGCTATCACTGGGGACTTGAAATATTTGGTAAATTGACTTCTGTTGAGTTCTTGCAAAGGGCTGTTAATTTGTTCATGTTTTAAGGTGTTTTCTCTATTAAACATAAATCTAGATTTTTAGTGTCTTTGGTTTCATATCTCATCATTAAATTTAATAAATTAGAATTTCAGTATGTATCACAACATATTTATAATCTACTATATTATAGAAGTTTTTTTCTAGTGGTGACTCCAAAATTGTATCTGGTTTCAAGAAGGATCAATGTCCATTTTTAATTCTTTTAGTTGTGAGTATTTTTTTTATTGAAAATATGGAATGATTGAGATCATCCTTCAAAGTTATCTCATCAAAGCAGCTTGTTTCACCCTTAAGTGTTCATTAGAGGAGGCAAGTTTGAAGGCTAATTGAAGGACAAAGTATAACTATAAAGGAGTGTTGTGAATTTAAAGATTCTGGTACACCTAATTTTTTTTTATTGAACTTCCTTTGATTGAATATTATCATAGTTATCCTAATCACTCAAATATTTATAGTCCAATTTATTACCCAAAACGTTCTCAACTAGCTGAATTTCCTCCTAGATTTGATCCACCAAGTCCACCTCACTCACCCCCTCACACCCCTTTACCATTTGATCTTGAAGCCACCATTGATCCAATCATGAGGCATAGGGATCAATATGAGAATGAATGTCCTAAATTTAGGATTCATAGATTCAAACCTATTAATTTTTATGAAATGGAAGTTTATCCTAATGAAATCTTGAATGAAGTAAAGAACTGCTTCCCTAAGTTTTAAGGGAATAATGCAGTGACTCATGAGTAACACTTGAGGTATTTTCAAATTATCATTTAATATTATAAATTTGAATATGAGGATGTTTTCATTAATTTATTTATGCACATGCTGGAAGAAGATGCTCATGAATGGTGTAATTCCCTTCCCCATGGGTGCATTGATTCATGGGAAGAAATGAAGAGTGTTTTCAAAATTTAGTATGGTGATAAGACTAATCTAGGTTATTTCTTGATGAATTTGAAAACATTAAAAAAAAACCTAATGAATATGTGTAGGATTTTAATACATGGTTTAATAAGACTATGATGAGACTGCATGAGAATATTAGGCCTAGAGTTACAACTTTTTTGATTAAATATTACGATACCTTTGACAAAAGGTCTGTGTACTAATTGAGGGATAAGGCTCCTAAAAACCTAAGATTGGAATTTAATATGACCATAAAAATTAAAAATAACATAAAGGCTATGGGTAAACATTTGAACAAGAAGGATGATGTGAAGTTAGTTAATCATGAAAAAACTCAATCCACTAAGACAACCAACCTTGAGGAAACTGTAAAGACCTTGGATTCTACTATCAAAGAAATGTCATACAAGTTGGATAGGGATAAGAAGGGGTTTCCTCATAGATCTAAAATCTAGGAGAGAACTTAGAATTAGAATCAAGCACAAGGGAGACCCCCTTTCTACATTAGAGATAATGATATAGGGAAGAGGCCTACCCATGATGAAAGAAATGATAGAAATAATAATAGAGGGGTTGGGAAGGAAGTTCATGATCTATTGAATGTTAAAGTGAATGCTGTAAATTATGACCTTGACATTGATTGGTGTGATACATGCTTCCTTCCCCATCCTCCTTGTGATACTACTAAATGAATTGATGAAGATGGAGAGGAACATAAGTCTACATCTAAAGATGATGAAATATTGATGTTCAATTTTCAATATTTTTAAAGTAAAATGTTTGACTCCATGGATTTTATGATGGCTACTACTATTGATCAATTTTAGAGTGCAGTACAAAAGGTATATGTCCCAAATTATTAATTTTCTTATGATGTTAACATGGCACAAGCATATGAATTATCCAATCATGATTTCAAATTATTATGCTCCATAATGATTAATAAATATGATGGATGAATTCCTTCAATTGAGACAGGTTGCTTTAAATTAATACATCAGTTTCCCAAGAGAAAGAGTATAGCATGAGAAGTAGGAAACAAGGTGCTAATCCTCATGAGACTACCCCTAAAAATATAAGGGTAGGGGATGTAAGTAAGGAAGTTAAGAAAAATACAACAGTCCTTATTCTTTCCAAACCAACACCTACTTCCTAAGTTATCTAACAAAGAGGTGCACCAACCAAGAATATAGTACCCATATTTTTCAATATCCCTAAGGATGTGAGTGATGTTATAACAAACCAACCCTTAAAAACTACTATCAAGAATGAAAATTCATCCCATCCTATTTAACCTATAACCTTTAATGATTGTATTATAGTTAAAGGTGTTTTTACCCTTCCTCCTAATATCCCCATCCTCAATACAACATATGTGATATGGATCAAGTGTTGAGTCAACTAAAAATCATTGTACCACTTATTGAATTATTACGAATCCCTGAACATAGAAAGAGGGCATTTGAATATTTGGATTTTGGTGAGAATATAGATAAAAATGAGATGAATTCACCCCCAATACTCTTAGATAATGATGAATAATTAGAAGAGGTTATTGAACCAGCCCCAAAAGTCTATTTGGGGACTATATTACTATAGATTCAACTAGATGTGGATCTATTTTACATAACCCTATTGATTAATGGTTTTATTATTCATAATTTCATGTTTGATTCTGGAGCCTATTATAATGTGATGTCCTTGGGTGTCTTAAATGAGCTTAAAGTGAAAATCACATCTTCCTTTGGCAAGTTTTATGTCATGGATATATGAGAGATGCCAGTTGTTGGATAAGTTAAAGGGTTGGTAGTGTAGTTAGCAATTCATCCAGGGAAGCTTTTAAATATTAACATGGTAGTTATATACTATTTGCCTAAGTGAGGGATGTTGATGTCATGAAAATGGGATGACAACATGGGTGGAAGTGTTAATATGGACTTGTGTTATGCCACCATTCCCTTAGAGGGTAAGATGGTCAAACTTCATAGAGAGCCTAAGATGCTACATGTACTTAAAGATTCAAAACATGTTCTAAATGAAGTGATGTACATAGATGTGGAACTGGGTAGCTTAGTTGGGAATGTAGATATTATTGAATAGCCAACTATTTTTGATGTTGGGATTGACAATAAAGGTGAATTTTGAAAAATTTCATTTGACAGAGCTTGCTCTAATCTTGGAAATAGAGTTAAGGTTTTCTTATATGACTCAAATGATAAATATTTTTAGTTTTCTTTCAAGATATCCTTTGAGTGCACTAATGACATTACTAAGTATGAGGCAGTTTTGCTTGGTACTCATTTGATTGTAGAATAAAAACGAGATTACATACAACTGATGAAGAAGCAACAAGATTGCTTGGCTTGGTCTTACCTAGGATTGAAATCATGTGAAAATGATTTATTTCTATATATCATCCCATTAAATCCTAGTAGTAAACCTTTCATGAAAATGCAAAGATTGATTAAACTCATCTTAGCCACTAAGTTATTGGAAGAGTTAACAAAATTAAGGGATGGTGAGATACTGGAGCTTCTAGATAATGGTAGACATGTAAAATATTTCCTTGACTGAGTTCATAACTATGTCAAGTATTCTATAGTGTATATTTTTATTATTTTATTTCCCCTTTGTGTTGGGCCTTGTTTGTATAGTTCCTTTTGGTGTCTTTTATCATGTGTTCATTTTTAGATCCTCCTAATCTCTTTTTATTGGTCTACCTTTGTCCAATTGAGTTTGCATAGGTGTTTGTTATGAAGTTTCTAAAATTTTGAGTCCATGGCCTAAGGGATTGGCACCTAGTCTTATTTTTTGCATTTCTTTACAGACCTACAAGGGGTGTCCATCCCTAGGCAAGAGATCGTATTAGTGCCCAACTTGAAATAAATAATTTGTGCCATTTTTTCAAGATATTAATGCTTGAATATTTAATTGTTACCCCTAATCTGTAAGTGTGTTTACTTGAGTTATGAAAAAACCCACTCTCATGTTCATATTGTGTAAACCCTGTGAGATCTCTGTTTTGACTAATGATTAATGTCTTAGTGATTTAATGATATTGTAGGGTGTATAATAAAAATCAAGAGTAGGAGTTAAATCCATGTAGAAAAGTTAAGAATGAAAAAAAAGACAAAAATAATGCATGTTTAAGAGTTTGCAAAGTTTTTAAAGTCACAAGCAACTTGTAAAATGTATGTAAAGTTATGGCAGAGATTTTAAGAGTACTTCCAATTTTGAATATTTAAAACTTGAAAATTGCTTCCCAAGTTCCCATTCTAGTGGATATTCCATGATGGGAAATTAATATGTAACATGCACTTTATAAAATGTAACTTTCAAAGTGCAGTTAACTCTCCCAATTCTACTAGTCAATGTGGAGGAAAAGTCCAACAAAGGATGCATCCCAAAGATTGGTAGTTATAATGTGGGAAAAGATAAATCAAAAATCAAAGTTTTAAATCATGCCATGGGAACAATATACATGGAAGGCTAAAATGAAACTTAGCTAAAGGGTAAATTGTGGGCCCCAACAAGAAGTTGAATGTTGCAATTTTGAAGGTCAAGTGCAATTATTGCAAATTGTAAATAAAACATGGAATCCCATAGGGATCTTGGTGGGAGGAAAATCATACCAAAAAAAATTCTTGAGATCACAAGTTAAAAATTACTCGAGACTCTTCAAAACCTATTGTGAAGGTATGAGACCATGTGGAGGAAAAGGACAATGAAGTGTATGGAAAAAATATCAGCATTCAAAATAAATTTTGAAAATTGCATGTTGTAACCTGCTCATGGATTTCCAGAGCCCACATAAGTATATGGAATAAATATTAAGGTAAAAAGCATATTTAGTATATTAAAAATTGTAAATTATAGGTTAGGTTCCAAATCCCACCACAATGTAAAAGGGCACAAGTTTCAAAAAGTCCATTGGAAGCATGAATATTTCCATGTATCCCCTATAGGATAAGTGATAATGGAGATAAACATTCCAGATATGGTTGTGTTAACTTGACACGTATGAAAGAAGGAGCATGTTTCTGCCAAAAAAATGGATTTTCATGGTTAAAGTTTCTCAAATTTATTTGCACTATTGATCTCAATAAATATGGAATGTAGATTATGGTGTTGTTCCTCATTATTGTTTTTATAGAATGGTTTTGAGGCATCTAAAATTGAAGCCATTAAAAAACTAAGATGCCTATCTATCTTAGAGTCTAACAATGTTACCATTGAAAAATTTAGGGTAATTCCTATTCTAGTCAAATAACTTTCATATCCAATGCCTAACCTAGGTGTTAAGATAATGGCTACTCCTGCAAACCTAACAACTGACAGGGAAAGTGCTACTAAAATTGATCAATAAGGTGTTGTTTCATGGCTATTTGAGATTTTAGAATCAAAGGACATTTTTATCTATGAATATGCTTTGAAAACATTGTATTGCTTGACAAAGGATAGTCAAATAGTTCATCTATTTGTAGATGAGTTAAATATCATTCCAAGAATATATGATCTTCTCCAAAATGAGGAACTCTCTTCTTCTTGTATAACAATCATGCTAAATTTATTTTGCACTCTTGTTGAAGATCATATCACTCACCAAGCTATTATAACATCACAAAACATGGTTAGATTTTTTTTATTGAGCTCCTTAAAGATCTTACATCTTACATATTCATATTACATAAGAAGATAAAGAGCATGTTTGGATCCAAAGGGAATATTCTCCATCAATCTCAAGTAAAATAGATTTCCAGCCAAGGAGAGTAAAGGTTTGTTAATAAAATTCATCATTAGATGGATAGGCAGTTTATTCAATGATTACCTTACACGAGAAATAAATTTCAAGTTTGACAAAGGACATATTATAGCTAAAGCATATTCCCAAAATATTTGGGGTGAGAAATTTGTATAAAAGAGGGCTCTTCCTATTTTCAAGGTTGTTGTGGGTTTTCCTAGGTCATAGGATCTTTCAAAATTTGGTATCCTTATTGTGTGCATTTTATCTCTCTTGCTAATGTGGTTACAATTATACAACCATTAATTTTTTTTTAGAGCATGTATATGTCTCCCCTATACAAGAGAAAACTCACCATGTTTCTCCCTATATCAACATTTTGAAAACACTGATTTATGTAATATTTATTTTCAAGATAATTGAAAATAGGTGTGATTTATATTGTATCTTGTCATTTAAATGCAATAATATGTTTTACATAGTCTGTTGATTGGATATTTGGTTTAATGCTTATTCATGGTAGTCATTTTGAGCATAGATCTAGGTTATAAACCCCTTTTTGCATTGTGATTTAGAAATGTGTTGTTGATAACCTTTTAAGGGTATCCTGGGTTTATGGATTTGATAGGAGAAAATGTTTGAATCTCTACTTGTAGTGTATGCTTTAGGGTTTCAAAGATCATCTAAATGTTTACATTGTATTGGCACTAATGGATATAACTAATTCTTGGTAGTTTCCTTACCTTATCTTTTAGTCTTCTATATTTGCTACAAATCAATTATGTCATGCCTCTTGAAGGAATTCTTGCTATTTGAAAACCATCACACAAATATTTTAATATACCTAACTCATCCTACCATACCCTACCCTACCCTACAAATAATACACCCTATTGACTATTATGAGTGTTATTTGCCTGCAGATGGATAAATACTTCATATCTAAAATTTATGTGTTTTTTAATTTGAAGCCTAACATTAAAATATCTCATTCGGACCTAGGTTGTTGAAAATTTATTTAAAATAAAGGTTACAATCACACTTTTATCTATCTTTAGTAGATTGTGTCTGAATTAGAGCATTTGTTCATTTTGTGTGATAACTTTTCTCGAGTGGAGTGACCAAACTTGGTTATGCCCTAGTCAAACTTATGTTTTATGCATGCCAATAATCCCCATGTATATTTAATTATAGTATCCTTGCATGTGAGTAAGCTACCCCAGAGGTCCTCTCACCTTGGTTTAGGTAGAGCTAAAAGTAGCAGGGAACTAATCATACACCCTATTGATGTCTTGTAGTCATTATTTATATTCAATCCATCCTGATGCTAAACCCTCCCTTAGCTATAATGACATAATCCAAGTTTTTCACTTTTGTTTTCCATTTTACCCCAGTGTGCAAGGCTGAGTGTAAGAGGTGTACAATTGGGAACCAAGATTGAGTAAAATAATTTCTTTGAATAAAATGGAAACATATAAATTTATTATCTATAAAGGGAATCTAATCTCCTCTTGAATAATTTATTTTATAAAATGGAGGGAATCTAAATTTATTATCCATAATTCATTCCTTCCATTTATTAATCACATGGTATAGAGGGATTATAAATTCTACTCTTTGGTAATTGAGTAAAATTTTACCCTACTCTAGAGATAACATAGAATATAAAAGGTAAAAAAATTTCTCCTTATATTTCCTCCCATAGTTACATACCAAGATTAAATAAATGCTTAAAAGTAACTAATCATGAATTCCATATAATCAAATATAAGCTTGTAATTATGCTTGAATTCTATATAATCAAATTTATGGATTTTATAAAGGAAGGGAGAAATCCATATGTTAGTGATATCACAATATAAAATAATATATATATAAAATTATAATTAAGCTTGAATTTTATATAATTAAATTTAGAGCTTATAAAAGAAGGGAAGAATCCATATGTTAGTGATATCATAATATAAAATATAATTTACTTATTTTTAATACTAGAATATTATGTTACGAATTAACAAATGATAAAGTTAGAAAGTATGTATGTATTTTGATTTAGTGGTCACTTTCCTTGTTTTTATAATGTCATTGCTATAGCATATTATACAAAAATATATTTGGTACTATGATGTACCTGGTCACCTATATAAAGACTACATGTGCACATATGGAGATATTGAGAAATCCTATGAACTTTTGACTTTGTCAAGTAATATATAAACCAATAAAATTGAGCTCAGTGTCACTAAATAACATTATGCTTCACTATTTCTATCTTCCATAATAATTAAAAAAATGTCTACATTATAATCCCCACTCGAGGTGATGATTTTATTTATTGAGCCACCTTACTTAAGTAATTCTTCCTTTTTATAGAGTGTTTTTTCACCACTAAGTTTAGAGATAACATTTTTGTTAACTTGGTATATCTCATTTATTTAAGGAATTATGTTTACTATGGGTTTTTGACTTTTGTGATTTATTGTGGCGACTTCTTTCTCTGATCACATTTATTACTTTGTATGATTCTTGATCAGCTTTATTTTCTTACAAAATAATACAGTAGAGAAATTAATCAGCAATATAATTCTAAAAATTATGAAGTAATTTGTCTCATCAAAATATCTATATATAAACTACGAAGTTCTAAAAAAATTGTTCAAACAGTCATGTCCATAATCCATATAATATTGGATTATAATATCATAAAATTTTCATGGTGTAATAACATAAAAATTAATGTAATCCTATCCACACAGTAAATATATCAATTTAACTACATATTTTATGTTTCAAATATCTCAATTGAGAAATAAAGTTAGTCATGTGATATAAAAATTTGAAATATGCAATGGAGACACAAAATAGCATCAAAACATTATAAATTTAAACTAGTGAAATTTATTAATGATATTTTGACATTGAAATAATCCATAGGACTCATTATTCAAACTACTCAAACTCATACCTATTTTTATAACTTATACTTATTTTTGGTAATGCAAGATTGCTTGTAAGTACTAAATGTTGTTGCATTAGACACCATAGGTGATTAAAATATGAAAAATTATTCATATGGATGGAATAAGTGGTAAAATTACTCTTGTTCCCTTCTAAAAAATAATAATATTTCAACATATTTTATCATTCCCTTCTAGGTTCAGAAACACTCTCTCTTATTTATCTATGCACACTCTTTCATATATTTTGGCATTATAGCAACCATTGTCTAACTACCTCCACTAAATCCTTATCTTATTTTCACCTACTATTTGGGCATATATTTTCCACTAAATATTTTTTTTCTTATTCATCCATATTCCTTTGGGATGAAATCCACCTTCATCTCATCACCTTCACCAAGATGCTCCTTACTTCATCTGAATTTCTCTTGTGGGCTTAAATATCCACTAGCATCATAACACATCCTCCTAAATCCTTTTTGGATTTATTCATTCACTATCCAACCTACTATTAGATTTTTTTGTCTGTCACTCTAATCTATTTGTAATTACTCTTTAATCATGGCTATCATATCTTTTCTTGGAACCTACATGTCTATTATGGATTCTTCATTCATGATGTTATTTAATGACTCTTATTCTTTATTTTCATCTTAACCTCTTATGAACTCAAGTGTCTCACTCTCTTCACCTTGTAAGGCTTCTTTAACTTCCTCCTTCCTCTCTATGTTTACACTTGCACATAGACTACAATAACACATTAGCTAAAAAACATGAGACTTAATAGTCCCCATAGATTATTTCTCATTATTAATGCTAGTATGTTTATTTTTATTGAGTACAAGATTTTCAAAGTCTCCATCATTTTCCATGATCCTTAGAAGAGTTACCATCTATTATTTTTATAGGACGTCTATCTCTTCTTCATTTTTCACCTACTTTGCATCAACTCCTATATTATTGAATTATTCTTCTTAATCCTCCAATAGCTTCCCCATATTTTCAAAATTAACTATTTTACATTCCTTATTAGCTTCAGTATATTTTTTATTACTTAATTCTCTTTATGTAATATATGTGTCATGATGTGCACAAAAACAATTGCACTCCATCCACCTTCACAACTAATAAGAGTCTTATTTTCTGTACTAGAGTGTAGGTAGTCACTACACATATATAAGATATTTTTCATTCTTGGATGTGTAATAAGGATTTTTATCCACATTTTCATCTCCATCTTATTCCTTTATGCAAAATGGTTCATTTACTCCTTCAATTTATTCTCTATCTAACATAAACGGTGATATGTGGACTCCATTTCACATCTCCTCTATTGTTTCCTTTGTGAAATAAATTTTTATTCCATGGGAAATGCCATTTCACAACTCCCACTTCTCTTCATCTTCCCTTTTTTTGTCCTCTTTCACGAGGATATCTTATTCTTGGTGTTGCAAAAAATCTCCTTCTATAATATTGTTCTAAATAACAGATCTACGTTGTTCAAGTAATAGATCTCCTTGCATGTTGTTCCAAAAAATAATAGATTTTCCACATCCTTTACAACAGCGTAAAATCACAATAAATCTCATTAACAAAATTTACTACACTTTCATCCTTAAGTACTACCCTTTTTTTTGACAAAGAATTTATCTACTGTAATTTCCTCTTGGGAATATTCCAGATCCTGTGTCAATGCAAGCTCTACATTGTGTTTGTATTGTCTACACTTGGCTCAAGAGTTTTTATGATAAATCTCTGTAATACTCCCTTAACATATAGGGGTGATTGAATTACATAGACACCAAATCCCTCTATATAATAAGGAAGATGATCTTGTACTATTCCAACGGGATGCTATAGATTCTATAAAACATGGGGACCTATAGATTCTATAAAACATGGGGACCCAAATTGGTGGATGTTTCCTATGGGATAGACTATGAATATGCAAATAATAAAAACATGGGGACCCAAATTGGTAGGCATCTCTGGTAAAACCCTTTAATAATAATTTACTATTTAAGATTTAGAATATTATGCAAGTCTTATTTTATTGTTTTACATATGACTAAAATTACATAAATGTAGATGGATAGATATAATCATTATTTATGTAACACCTTAACACTAGGCCTTTGATTCTAAATTATTTTTATTTTGTAACCTCTCCCTATCCATGTGTGTTTTGTACCTTATCCTATCTATGTAATTTTGCATATGTGTTTTCCGCTAATTAATATTTGATCCTTAATATAATGGAATATAATTACGTCATGTATTTGTAATAAACAGGCTCCAACCTCGTTACTTTTTAAAAAATAAGAACATATTTCATTTTTACACTTTTGAAATTTATATTGAAAAGTTTATTTGTTTTAAAAGGAGGAAGCAAAAACCAATCCCAATTACGTGTTCTGAAATTTATATTGAAAAGTTTATCTGACCAAGAGAGAGTGGACAATTAAAAAACAAGAATGATTTGCTTGCCTTGTTTAAACAATTTTATGGTTACCAAGTGTTTTGTACTCTTCTGATCGATGGATGGTTAATAAACATTAAGCAGCTTGTGTTCAACACTATGCAACGACTTTGAGGATTTCAGCCACCATTCGAATACAAAATGTGATAAGTCTCAAGACGTGGGAGGATAGCTGTAATAGAATTGAAGTTTGGAAATAGTTCGACTTCAAGGTGGAGGCCATCAGCGAGGGTACCGATTTGAAGGATCCAATCAGATTATGAGCCGAACAAATATTTCATTTATGCAGGAGCTTCCTCATCATCTTCTTCAATCGACTTGGATTAGTTTCAGATCGACAAAAGTGAAAGTGAAAGTGACGATGATAATGTTTATGTTCTGGCTTTCTGTCCTGCTGTGTGCGAGACTTGCAGGCCTGTGTGCGGGTCACTGGGTACCTATACCGACCAAGATGGAAACCAGTGGCTTGTCATTGATGGTGACAACAACCCTCTCAAAGTTCAGTTTTTGTTCTGATGAAGGAGAGAGGAGATTATAGAGCACTTATGGTCTGCAGAATTTTAAGGTTATCATGTAGAAAATTAAGTAACGAAGTAGAAAATTGTATAATCATCATTTAGCTTTCAAAATTTAATGTAAGAAATAAATAAATAATTTCAAATTTTATTGTTCAAACACATTATTAATATTAATTTAAATATAAAATCAATAAAGTAATTGTATTTTATTGAATATAACTATGTTTGAAAGCACCACATTCACGTGCAAAAGTAATCAAAATCAATCTTCAAAGATATCTTCCATATTGCACAAAATTAGACCTCCAAATTCTTGACTTTTATAGCAATACAACCCATCACAAGAATAGGCATCGTATTTTAGGTACATCTAGGAGTGGATAAAATGTAAATACCACATTTTATAGGAGAGAAAATTATAGTCTCGATAAAATGATTTGAATTTATTCAACTCTTTTGAGGTTTGAGATGAACCTTCAAAGCACATATCTAAAAAGTAAGGAGTTGTGATTGTCATGTGTAATTCTATAATTATGATGATAGATATTTTATAATGGTAGTAATGGAGTGAGTTTTTCATTATTGTATGATAAAATAAATGATAAAATAAGGAAACTATGTAAAAAATATCAAAGCAAATAACGAGACTAAATAATTAAGCATGAAGAAAATAGTAAAGACATAAATATAGAAATCATAGTAGGCATAAGATTAAATGATTCATCAACACATAGAATAAAAGATCCACCAGCTATGTGATACCAAAAAAATAAAAATAAAATTAAACCTTAATTGATAAAAGTATTCAATGCATATAAAACACTAAATGATGCTATGATATACCTCTATAGTGCCCCTAAATTTTTCTAAGGTTAACACAGAGTGTTTATCAACCTTAATATGAAACCAAAATCATGTCCTTATACTTATTTCATATAAATATTGCATCTTTGTTAACAATCTCCTTCTTAACATGAATATAAACATTATCTATTTTAGTTTAGAACATCTTTAAAAAGGAAAATAATTAGTTTAATATCATATCTTTACTATGTCAAGACTTTTTTTAAATTCAAATATTTGATGATAAAGCCAAATTACTTTTAGTAATAATCGATGAAATCATCCAACCACTTTAAATAAATTCAATAAATTAGAGAAATTGTTAGTCTCCATAGTGACTCACAAATTCCATCAAAGTTCATTGTTCTCACCTAAATGTTTCCAAATCATATTTTATATCATAATTTTGATTAAGTTTTGGAGTACACATATATGGATATGAAACCAAATTTCCCTATAACTTATAATAGATGGTGAACCATTGGAGACATGCGACCCATTGTTGAAGCACTTGGATGTCATTTCATTTTATTTGTGTTAGAAACCCTAGGGTTCTTTGTGAGAATTAAAATTTTTAAAAATAAATGAGAGAGTGTAATGGGTTTATTTGATCCAAATCTCACCCTTGATGAACATATCCACGTCTTGAGACTTATTACATTTTGACTTTTAAATGACAACTAAAATCTTGAAGGTCATTCAATGGTCTAGAGATAATTTTGTACCTTTGTATGGCACATCTACCTTGATGCCTAATAATGTTGACCTCCATTTACTCAACACTACTGATACTAACAATCCCTACAAACTTGTACAACATTGATGACTGATTGAAGAACAATACATTATATTCCCCCTATCAAGTGAGAGATGAGAAGTCCTTGTAGTGAAAAACATCATCAAACAACCTAGTCTACTCCTCATCAATGATATCAAATAACTTTAAAATAAAATTGGATAAAAAATACTATCATCTATCTAAAAATTCCACTACAACACAACTTGAACTTAAAGCTAGTAGTGAAGTTAGGTGGGTGGGTTGTTGGGTCTATTGCCCTATTAGTTCTTTAGGAACCTATAAACCTCAAAATGCAACATGGTCATCTCTGATATCACAAGTGATAAGAAACTATGTAACACTTATAGTTTTCTATCACAAATTGACTATTTATAAAATTACATAAAAAAAAGAGAGTTGGATTCCATCGAAAATGGACTCGTTGTACATTAAAATCAGCATTATCTACTTTAACATATTTTTTACAAAAATCACAATGGGAGGGTCCAAAATAAAAAATGACCTCTCCAATGGGTTCAAAACATTCTATGGAATAAGTGGTTACACAACTATGGTTAGGAAAAATATCAACTAGACAATAAAATTATATAGCATTGCTCAAATACATAAAAAAAGATAGAATTGTAAGAAAATATTAAAGCAACTGAGAGAATTTGAGCTCTTGACCTCTAATATGGTCAGAGTCTTAATAAATTCCTCTTGTAGGTGTGTTCACACTAAGCTATAATTTTTTTAAAGCTATCTAGCTTTTTGATTCCCACTAGAAAATGTTAAGATCGAATCTAGGTGTAGACACCTAAAATTAGACACTTTGAGTTAATTTAAATTATCCCTTCATTCTTCACTAAAATCATTCTACAATCATCTAATTTAATATTCTATTTGAACTAACATCCCTATTCTAACCACTTTTCATCCTCCCTTGATCAATTAATTATTTCTTCCTCAAACATCTTCAATCACACAAAAATTGCATCTTATTCCATTAACTAATTAATCTAAATTATTTAACTAATCTTTCCCTAATGAAAAATTATATAGCTTTTGGAAATTTATTTATATCTAAATTCATAAATCCAATAAATCCTCACATCATGACATCATCTCTATTTTCCAAGATAAATTCAATTCAAATAGGGGCGTGTGCAAGTAAGAGCTATGACATGCTCTTACACACTCCAAGCCTTCATTATTGCATCCTATTACACACTTCAACCTTATTTTTGCACACTCAATCCTCCTCATTTATAATAAAGAGGACCAATCCTCCATCATTTATCTCCAACCAAGATCAATGGATCTCATCAATCAACTAAAGATATAAATAAAGTGTTCATCCTCCATTCTTAGCAAGTCTTGATAACACAATGAATTTATATCATTTTGGAGAGCCAATCTTACATTAATCCAATCACTATCAATCCAAACAATCGATTGTCAAAGGTGTTATGATGTTTGTTTGGTCATGTGCATCCACCAAGAATTTAAACTATAGCTATCACTTTTGAGCGCATCTAATCGAATAGAGGATGAGCAAGGTTGTGTTTAGTAAGTGAAGGTAATCACATGTTTATTTTCATTCTTTTATTGTTCAATTTGATGAGACTTGTTTAATTGGGTAAAATTTCATTCATTTTGATTTTTTAATAATCCTAACCCTAAATTTTCATGATGTTACATATGACATGATTGGTGGGACCATTCACACCCCAAAATCCCCTTTGAAGTCTTCCAAGCTTGATTATCTAAAAATTCCATACTAATTTACTTAAAATTCCTCCAAAATTTCTAAAAAACCATTGAAATCTTCATTCCTAGACTCCTAGGGGAATCATTTTGTGTCCTAATGGAATTGTGAATGTAATTTATGGATTCACCTTGAGTTTTGGTGGATTCCCATATGTTTCTATGTTTTGTTGAAATCATCTAAAGGTTGGCATAATTATGTAAATTTTGGTGGAATCACCCAAAGTTTAGTGAAATCATTTAAAGTTTGGTATAATAATCTAAATTTTAGTATCATCACCCAAAGTTTGACATAATCATCTAAAGTTTGGTAGAATTGCCTAAAGTTTCACAGAATCACCTTGTAGTTTGGTAGATTCACACCATTTTCTATTTGCACTGCCTACCTTCTGAGGGCCATAATTTTTGACTCAGGTGTTTTTTTGACCTCTCATTTAAAAAAAGTTAAGGTATTGACAATATGCATGCAACCATTAAAAAAATAATGAGTGGAAAAATCCCCTTTAGTTTGACAAAATTACAAAAAGAGTAGTGAAATTATTGTTTTACTAACTTTTCTTTATAGAATGTGGTGGGATGACTTTGATTTCAGCATAATCATTCTAATTTTGAAAGAATCACTCTAATTTCAATAGAATCCTTATATTTAATATCTATTTTGTAAGGAGTAGTGAAATAGACACATTTTTTGACAAAATCACTCATATTTTGATAGAATCTTCGTTTTTATTTTTGACTATTTTTATGTTTTTTAGGGATTAGCATAATCAACCTATGTTTTGATGAAACAATTTTAATTTTGATGGAATCACTGATAGTTTGTGATATAAAAAAGTTTACCCAGGATTTTACATTTTCAAAGATCAAAACACCAAAGTACTAATGAATCTTTGATAGGTTTCCCCTGTCAATGATTTGTAAACTAAAAATACAAGTGTAGTATATTCGAAAATCACTTGTTCACGTTTAAGAGATCCTTTAATTTCTCACTTTTTTTGCTTAATTTTGTATAAATAAATTAAAAAATAAAATAAAATGAAGATCAAAACTAAATAATAATCAGAGAAAATTCAAAGAATTCACCAGCAAATTGATAACGGAGTTCGACTTCAATAGCCTATGTCTCCGGGTCCGTTTGAAGTGAGGACCGTTCTCATTAATTTTATGCAACAAATGGCTTCCAAAATCAATACAAGTCTTCAATTCACCTTCTATGATCTTTTTTTTCCTATAAAAATATCTCTTAGACCTAAAAATAATGGCCCAAGGCCGTACAAAGTAATAACAAGTCTCTACTTTCTTAAATCTCTTTACACAATCTGCTTTTTGTGTCTATTCAAGTAGAAATTAGTCCCTTTTATAACACTTCGACCCCTTTGGATGAAGTGGTCAAGGCATTATTATTTTAGATGATAGGTTAGGAGTTCAAAACCTCTTCCCACCTTTCTAGGTGCTTTGGCATGAGGAAAATGTCGGCCTTCTTCCTAGGGCGCACTTAACATGAAATTTGAAATGATTTCCCTCCTTTTTTGGTGCTTATGAACTTGGTTTAGTCCCAAATTTGCTAGGAATTTAGTTTTCAATTCCTAAAATAGAAATGTTTGTTCCTTTTTCAAATGCTTAAGACTTAGGTGCCCACTTAGGCTGCTGATTTGACTTGGTACATGCTTGGTTGATGGGATGGGTGATGTGGCAATTTCTTGGCACCTTGTTTCAAAGTTTGAAAATTTCAAATAACATGTGAATAAAAACAACAAACCAACATTTTTTTTGCACCAAATTATTTTTCCATGTGTCAAGTGGCTATTGGTCCACTTGGCATGTTTTCAACAGTGCCACATCATTTTCAACACCCCCTATCACAATATTTCTTCAACTAACCATATCTTGAGCATTGAGACTTCATTTTTTGAACCACAAAAAGTGATAGAAAGCTCCCAATGAGTAATAAAATGTAAAAATGATTTGAAAAGAATTTGAAGACTTTTAAAAATAGAATGGTACATGGATCCACCTGAATCATTCCTCCCCATTGAGAACTTTTGGACCTCTGAAAGTTGAAATTAATTGGTAATGAGGTGAGGGTATTTTTCCATCACCTTTCCGACTTCCATCCATTTGGCCTTGCTTGGGTACATCCCTTTGAGACCAACACAAAGATATTCAACATTACCTCTTCATGAAGTCTGCATATTCCTGTCAAGTATATTATCTTCCTGTAATTCTATTAGATATTTAGGAGAAAACTCATCAACAAAAGGAATGGATACACTTTCATCATGATCAATTATCATTAGAGGCTCATACAATTTCAAATTTTTCACATTTACAACTGAATAAATCTGCATTTAAGATGGTAAATCTAATTAGAAAGCATTTGTGCCAATTTTTTACGTTATCTAAAAAGGACCATACCAGATTGGTTTCAACTTTTTACCTTCACCTGTAAGTGTTTCCTTACTAATGTGAAGCCATACCATATCACCTACAACAAATTGGTGATCAATATGATGTTTGTCATGCCTAGCTTTGTACTTGGCTTGACTTTTCTCCAATTGAGTAGAAACAGTCTGATGAATGAGCTATATTTATTCAATGAAATTCTTGGCTCAAATGACTTTTTTTGGTTCACCAACAGTTGTATCCTATCCATAGCAAACATCTAGAGGAGATTTAGGCAAGTATCCATAACAAACTTCAAATGGAAATTTCATAGTAGAAGAATGAAGTGCCCAGTTATATGCATGTTGTATGTAACATAATTGTTCATCCCATAACTTTGGATGCTTATTGCTATAACCCCTAAGCAAATGTACCACAGTGTGGTTCACAACCTCTATTTGTCAGTCGGTTTGTGGATTAAATGCAGTGCTCTTTTTTAATTTAGTGTCCATTAGTCCCCACAAAGTTGACCAAAACTCCCCACTAAATCAAGAATCTCGATCATAAATAATTGAAGTAGGCAAACCGAAATGAACCCATACATGTTCAAAGAACAAGTGTGTAGTACCTTCCCTAGTAATTTGCTTAGTGCAAGGAATCAAAACACACATCTTGCTAAATCTATCCACAACCACATATAAATAGTCATGTTTTCTTTGTGTCATAGGCAAACCCCCCACAAAATCCATTGAGATACTTTCCCATGGGTGAGTAGGAATAGGCAGAGGAGTATAAAGTCCCAATTTCTTGTTACTAGGTTTACTTGTGGCACAAAGAGTACATCCCTTAATATATTTGGCAACATTTTCCTGCATACAAGGCCAATAACAATACATTTTCAAATGTGCAACCATTTTAGTAACTCTAAAATGGCCAAAAATAAGAGGAGTATGTGCTTCTCTAATCATGTGCACCCTCTCATTTTGAGGAATACATAATTTACCTAAATGATACAAAAGGTCATTGTGTACATGATAGTCCAATTCTTCTACTTGTCTACTACTCATCAAGTCTTTATAAACATCCTAAAAATCAAGATCATTCACATATTGTTCTTTATAAATTTCATGAGACAAGGAACCATGTTGTAAAATAATAGATGTAATAACCATAGGAGGCCTAGATAGCATATCTGCAACCTTATTCTAAATTCCTTTTTTATACTTGATCACAAGATGAAATTGTTGTAAGAAACCCATTCAATGAAAATGTCTAGACTGTTGTAGCTTAGTTTGTGATTGGAGATACTGTAAGGGCTGATGATCTGTATGTATTATTGTTTCTTTGCCCATTAAGTGATGTTTCCATTTTTTAAAACTTTGAACCAATGCATACAATTCCTTATCATAAGTTGGATATTTTCTTACTGCACTTGTAAAGGTTTCAGAATGATAACAAACTGGTTTCTTACCTTGCATTAAAATAGCTCCCATAGCATACTCACTTGCATCTGTCTCGATCTCAAATGGTTGTTGTATATTAGGAAGTGCCAAGACTGGAGCAGTACTTATCTTTTCTTTCAAAGTGTCAAAGGCTTTTTGATGTTTGCCTCCCCACTGAAATACCTATTTTACACTTGTCAAAGAATGCAAAGGTGATGAAATATATGAAAATTGAGCATTAAACTTTCTCCAAAACTATACTGCACCAAGAAAAATTCTAACCTCAGTTGTGTTAGTGGGTGTAGGCAAATTAACAATGATTGCCACTTTTTCAGAATCAATTTTCAATTCACTATGTCCTACAATGTAACCCAAGTATATCAAAGAGGTCTTGCCAAATTCACATTTTGACATTTTTAGAAAAAGTTTTTCCTTTCGTAATGCATCCATGAATTTTTTAATGTGGATCACATGATCTTCCCATGACTTGCTAAAAATCAATATATCATCTAAGTAAACTATAAAAAAATCATCAAGGAACTATCTAAAAACATCATTCATCAGTCTCATGAATGTAGCCGGGGCATTACACAACCCAAAAGGCATAACAAGCCATTCAAACAATCTCTGTTTTGTTTTGAAAGTGGTTTTCCAAACATCACCTTCATTAATTCTTACTTGATGATATCCACTTCTCAAATCTAACTTAGTGAAATAAATATCATGTTTTAATTGATCCAAAAAATCATCAATACAAGGAAGAGGGTAATGATTCTTAATAGTAATTTTGTTTAAGGCATGAAAATCAACACACATTCGCTAAGTGCCATCTTTCTTTGGCACCAAAATAATTAGAGAACCAACATGAGATGAACTTGGATGAATAACACCTCTATCCAATAGATCCATTACCTATTTTTTGATTTCTTTGTTTTCCACCACTGATAACCTATACATGCCAATGTTAGGGAGAGGAGAATCCTGCAATAGTTGAATTTCATGTTGAACTCCCATTTTAGGGGGTAAGCCCTTAGGATCATGAAATACATCATCATAAGTAGAAATGATTTCAACCAATTCATTCTTGTGTCTAGGATCACACTTTTCCAAAGATTGAGAATATTCTTTTTCCTTAGACTTAATCAACATGAGACAAAAAGTCTTGCTTGAATTAACTAGTCTTTTCATTTGCTCTACTATAACCAAGGCAAGACTTGTTCCAATGTGATGTGCTCTAACTTATATTCAATTCCATCCTTATCAAGCAAGTACTTATTATCCTCTCTATAGAAGATTGCTTTTCTATCATAAAGATATGGGCTTCCCAAAACAATCCCACATATGTCTAATGGAACAACATCCAACTCAACCTCATCTATGAACTTGGATGTGATGGCAAACCTTAGTCTACAAGTCTGTGAGACTTGTAGCTTCGCATTGTCACACACCTAACCTAGTGGATAAGGCTTCAGATGGATATTAGTTTGTAAGCCTAGCTTCTTAACAACCTCTTCAGAAATTAAATTTGCTTGTGAACCACTATCAAATAGAGTGTCAATCTTAGTATGCTTTGAAACAACTCTAATGTGGAACAATTCATTTCTTTTCTTATCAACATGCAAAGAATTCTGTTTAGAATAAAATTTAGCATTAGTGCTAGAAATTGAAAGATAAAAATCATTATGTAATCCCATATCTGTGATCTTAGTTTCATCACCTGAATCTGAACCTAAGTCCTGAACCATAGAATTAGCCTTCTTTTCTTTCTTTTGATACCTCTTAGGCCTTAACTCAGGATGCAGTTTCCAACACTTAGACTCATCATGATTTTTCTTGCAATGATTACAAAATGGTTTTCCTTCTTCTTTTTTAACTAGTATAAGTGGATTTCTATTAACCCTTTCCTGATGAACTTTCCCCTTGGGATTGCTTAACATTAGATTGCTTACTTTTTACTTTAGGAAAAGGTTCTTTTAATTATTTTCCTTTAGCCTCTAAATGAGTGGCTTGAACACATACTACATCTAAATTAGTGGGATTAAACATAAAAATCATGTCTTAAGTAACTATGCAATCCACCTATATATTTTAGCAGTGTTTCTTGTGTGTATAGAGGAACATTCAAAAGTAAAGCTTTTTTCCTAAAATCTTGTGTATAATCTTGAACACTTTGGTCTTTTCCTTGTCTAAAACTTTGCCAATCCATCATGGCTTGTTGCATATAGCCTAAAGGATAGAATTGCTTTTTGAGTTCTTCAATAAATTCATTCCAAGTAGAAATCAAGTTACCTTTTTGAAGCTCGATTTCCTTCAACTTACTCTCCCACCAGATGAGAGCTATGCCTCCCATACAAAGAGTAGCCAAATGAATTTTTGACTCGTCCCCTGAAATATTTTGGACCCTATAGTAAACTTCAATCTGCTTGACCCAATTATCCAACTTTTTGGCATTAACTTTTCCATTAAACATTGGTAAGACAAACTTAATATCCAATTTTAGTGAAGGGCGAGATTTGATAGTTTTTTTACGTCATCCGATGGAGAAGGTTTTTTGGTTTCTTTACCTTTTGATTCTCGTGAATCACCTTCTTTTTCATTCTCAAATTTCCTTTATTTGTCATGGTAAAGTTCCTCAACCATGCTTCTCATGTCCATGAAGACTCAACAGAAAGCTTGTTCGGATTCCATCTCTTCTTCGACCATCCTTGAAGCATGCCTTGAACCAATCTCTAGATTATACTCAACGAGTTTTCCTTCACCCTTTTGGGATTTAGACCTTGTCAACATACACTAGCAATCACTGTTAAATAACAATTTCTCTGATACCAAAAATCTAATTTGTAAATTGAAAATACAAGTGTAGTATATTCAAAAATCACTTGTTCACGTTTAAGAGATCCTTCAATTTCTCACTTTTTTTTCTTAATTTTGTATAAAGAAATTAAAACCAGATATAAAATGAAGATCAAAACTAAATAATAATCAGATAAAATTCAAATAATTCATTAGTAAATTGATAACGGAGTTCAGCTTCAATAGCCTATGTCTTTGGGTCCATTCGAAGTGAGGACCGTTCTCATTAATTTTGTGCAACAAATGGATTCCAAAATAAATACAAGTCTTCAATTCACCTTCTCTAATCTTTGTTTTCATATAAAAATATCTCTTAGACCTGAAAATAATGGCCCAAGGCCATACAAAGCAATAACAAGTCTCTAACCTTCTTAAATCTCTTTACAAAGTCTTCTTTTTGTGTCTATTCAAGTAAAAATTAGTCCCTTTTATAACACTTCGATCCCCATGGCTGAAGTGGTCAAGGTACTAATCTTTTAGATGACATGTCAGGATTTTAAAACCTCTTCCCACCTTTCTAAGTGCCTTGGCATGAGGAAAAGGTCCTCCTTCTTCATAGGGCTTGCTTAGCATGAAATTTGAAATGATTTCCCTCCTTTTTTGGCACCTATAAACTTGGTTTAGTGCCACATTTGTTGGGAATTTAGTTTTCAACACCTAAAATAGAAATGTTTGTTCCCTTTTCAAATGCCTAAGACTTAGGCACCCATTTAGGCTACTGATTTGACTTGGTACATGCTTGGTTGATGGGATGGGTGATGTGGCAGTTTCTTGGCGCCTTGTTTCAAAGTTTGAAATTTTCAAATAATATGTGAATAAAAATAACAAACCAACATTTTTTTTTCACCAAATTATTTTATCATGTGTCAAGTGGCTATTGGTCCACTTAGCATGTTTTCAACAGTGCCACGTCACTTTCAACACCCCTTGTCGCAAGATTTCTTCAACTAGCCATATCTTGAGCATTGGGACTCCATTTTTTGAACCACGAAAAGTGATAGAAAGCTCTCAATGAGTAATACAATGTGAAAATGATTTAAATAGAATTTGAAGACTTTTAAAAATAAAATGATACATGGATCCACCTGGATCAGTCAAGTCTAAATATCAATTAAAAAAAACATAAACATTTGGGTTCAGTGCTTAAAAAGAACTCATATTTCAATTTAGTGCCTGAAAACACTTTTATTAATTTTGATTTTTTTTGTTTATCATAACTAAAATATTTATGCTCTCCTCTTGCCCTTTTTAGGACCTTGAGTGATAGAAAACATTTTAGTTATCTTTAGTTATCTCCCATTTATAAACAAAGCTATGTATGTTATTCTCTTACCCCTTGTAGGATCTTGAGGGTCATTAATAGATAAGTTTTTTTTTGTTGGTTATTGAACTTGGACCTTGATCCCCAAACACAAGTATTTAGGGTTTAATGACTGGGATTTCATCTCCTAGTATTATGACTAACTCCATATTCTAGTTAAGGTAAAGAAATTGAAGGAGCAGTTATTATTACTATCCAAATGGATACATGTTTTAAACATGCTAAGAAGTGAGGAGATTTCATGTTTCAATACATAGGCCCTAGATAACACCCCTCAAGGAATGATTTTCTAGTGGCACTCCACTAAAATTGAATGCATGGAGTGGGTGTGAAGGGACTAGTCCCTCTCATGAAACATGTTAATCAACCTCTTCCATGAATTTAGGCTCCATCATATTACAAGGTATATAGGGGATACACCTAAAAAGCCTTATTTAAGCCTAGTTTAAGACCTATTGGCTGCAAATAATTATTAATGCAACGGAAACCAAACTCCCTCAATATACTCATAATGTACATCCATGGAGTGAGGGTTGGGAGACCAATCTATTCACCACTTCATATGAGTATATGTGTGGGTTAATAGTTACGTTGCACAAATTTTTATAGTACATCAACTTGAGGTTCACATAGATTATGTAACATAGATTATGTAGGTAACACTTAGTTACATGGGTTTTTTTAGGTCAGCTTGAACCATATTTCCATATGCCCCTCTTTTTTTGTCTCAACTTCTACATCTTCAACAAGTCATTGTAATATTATTTTCAAATCTATTCATACTAATAAAGTCAATCCAATCACTCATTTAAATTAAACTTGTAACATTTACCACCTTATACTTACTATTGCTTGAGGGAAAATCAAGCATGTGATTTTTTAAATGCATTAATGTAGTGGTGTTTTCTATTGATGTTTTGTTTACATCTTTCTAGTGTGATTATTTATTTATCTATTTGCTTTCATCATTGAGTATTGACTCAATTTGTATGCATCAATAGTATCATCATGATCTTCTATATCATGTTGTGTTTTGTTGTGTCATTATACTTGAGTTAGTACCTATGAAAATGAAAATAATGATATCATGGTTTTTATATAATCATGTTGCATCCTATCAAATGATAATTCAAAATTAAGTTATAAAGTATATGTAGTATATTTCCTTAAAAAATATTTCTACATAATAATGGCTAAGTGTGTAAGCATGATAATCAAATAATAAAATCATCTACATCTATCAACATCAAATGATCATAATAAGATATATATCACCTTAATCACATCAAGTATCAAGATGGATCACATCATTTGCTCTACATGAATATCAAACCACATCATAATATGAACAGTAAATGAACATACATCAACCATCACTATAACATCACATCAATATCTACCTTTAGTAAACATCATATAATCAACACACATTAAATGCATCAAAGAGATCAACATAAAGTGGTCATCATATAAATAATTTCCATCAAATTTCCATATATACAAAATAATGTCCATGTAAAAAATGTCCATCTATACATCACAAGTGCATGCATATAAATACTATGAGAATATAAAGTGATACTATAAACTCTCACTATGACCCTTTTGAGAAGGACTCCTCCAAGGTGATCTATATCCTAATCTTTACTGAGGTGGGGATTGTGTCAAACTATGAGGTGATGTCATCTGGGGTGGTCCTAGGGTACCTATCATCTATTTCAAAGTTTACTTGACTGATATCTATGAGGTTATCATCCTTGTTATCCTAGAGGATTTCCTTGATCTCTAAATAATCTGATCATCATAAGATGGTGACATTTAACTAGTTGTCACTACACCCTCATATAGGGTCTTGTAATAACTAGCCTGACCCATCACTCTCAATGTATCTAAAAAGGCCTTGGCTAGGGCTTGCCAAGTCATAATATAAAAATTTGTATCTCTCTAACCATGGAGCCTCAATAACTTTACTCAAGCTACATCATGCTCTACATGAAATATTTGACTATCCCCATCCCTTATAGGTTGTAGTGTAAGTAGATTCACCTCAGCTAGTAACCATGGCACCTCAGATCTAAGGGTATCAATTTTCATGTCCCTCTTGGCCATGTGTACCTTTGTTTTCCATACCCATCCAACTAACAGTTCTATCTCTATTTATCTCAAAATAATATCCTCCTCAAGGAACTTAATCATCACATCCTCATGAGATGACCTTACTCATGATGATCACCAAACCTCATCTATTGTACCCCTGATCACTATAGTCACATTTGATTGTAATTGATAGTGCACGATAGCCATAGTTGTCTCCACTATCAATATTATAGGCACCACCCATATCTTCTCATGAGACTCAATAATCACAATCAAGGACCATTCCCCTCCATACCCATATTGTGTTTGAGGCCTAGCCACCCTCCTCTTGGCTCCTCTCTACCTCCATCATTATGGGTATGCTTGTATTAATCTATGCACACCAATCTGCATACCCTTTTATAACCCTAACATATGCGACTCCATCTATAAAATTCCAATCAACACCCTAAACCATCACCCAGCTTGTCACAACCCCTGCTCTCAACAATAGAGGACCCCAATTCCCTATCTCCCTGGCTACAAGAACAAAAATGTGCAACCCATATATCATATCTTGTCACAAACCAAATTATCATTATATTTGATTGGGTTTGTACCTCTTAACTATGTACTTGTGATGGCCTATAATATAACAAACTATAGTCATAAATCTAAAATAGTATATGTCCTCTAACCATTTGAACTTTTTTATAGGTACATATTTTAGATCAAGTCTTGATTTATTATATTATTAATGAATTAATGGTAAAAGGACATATCTTCCAAGTGTCCACACTAACCCCCAACTATAATCACCCATCCAAATGTCACTAGCTCATCTTATGATCTATGTCATCATTGGCCTACACCTCTATGCCTATATGCTTCAAGGACCATACTTGTAGTAGCGTAGAGGAATCAATACTTTGTTCACCATGGTCAACAACCATATGTAAATCCCTACATAGTTGTGCCAAGACAATAGGGGCCCACATAATTTTTTTTGCAACATTGAATATGTCTAGGGTCATTATGCCCAATCCCATATGGAAAAATTGGTTGCTCTTGTTAGGAAGCAAAAAACCACCAAAAATAGCCATCAACACCAAGGGAACATTATTGATAGTTGGATCTACTGCTAGTGCATCTATATCTGTTAACACGTGTCACATATTTATATCTATGATACCCACCAATTGCTCTAGTAGAACTTGTTGACCCCTTACTCATCATGAGAGGTCCTATTCATGGATATGTATTCCAAAAATGCATAATATAAATTTGAGTGCCATAGTCAACTCTCTCATTAGTAGATGAAAAGTGTTGGTCTCAGAATTCTATCTCTCTATGATTTTTTTTAATAGTGCATAATCTGCCCAAATCACTACCATCTTGTCCACATATAATAATCCCCTTGCCTCCAACAATCCTACCAATCTGTCATCCCAAATCCACATCTTGAATAAGATGTGTGCTCATCACTCTCTTATCATAATCATATACACGCACTCAAATATCACAATTTTTAGCACACTTAGTAATTTCCTCATCAAATCAATCAATCAAATATGGTATCACATTAATCAAATTAGTCATCCTAATTTCATCAAATCAGTGATCAAATCAATCAAATGAATAATCAAATTAGTCAAACACATTTGTCCCATAAAAATAATTAACTTTTGGTGATTTTTCCATTTTATAGGGTTAATTTGCAAATCCATAGTGTGATTCCACCATCTTACACACAAATTCACCACCCATTAGGCATTTGCCACCCATCAAGGAATTATTCCATTTGTCACGGTGTTTTCACCACTTTGTGCCCATTTTCTCCATTTGGTGATCTCGATGGGTTTTTTTTGCCACTTTTTGTGAGATTATATTATTTTATGTGCAATTTCATTTCCTTTCAGATGATTCTACCACTTGACATGACATTTTCACCAATTTCTACATAATTTCACTATGTTCAATGCATTTCCACCATTTTGGTGATTTTGACACATTTACAAATTTTCATTATTTTCCATTCAATTATACTAATCACTTAATTTTTCATTGATTTCACTGATTTTTGTTGTGTTTTCACCAAAATTTTGGTGATTTGGCCATTTTCATTAGTGATTTTGACATTTTCATGGGTGATTTCATCACAAAGAAAAATTTATTTGTGTTGAAATAACCACACATGGCACTTCCTAAGCAAATAAATTCAACATTTAAAAATAAAAATGAAAATAAACCTACTTATTGTTTGGTCACTTCCCCATGGTTATTGGTACTCTCAAACTTGTTTTTCAAGCTATCTGTGGACTAGAATACATGCCATTCTCACCAAGGATCTCAATCACAAAATCAAAGCTTATAATTTCTAAAGTTGGAACGTGAAAATTAATTTTTATCACCCCTTAAGGTCAATTTATAGTCCCAATTTGAATTTTACCCTCCATCCCCTCGTGCATCTATTTTCCATCCTAGTTGATCATTTTTCATCCTTTTCATCATTTTCCTTCCCATTTTCATCGATCTTCTTGATTTCATGACCTCTCCTACCACCTTTTGTACCTATTTATTTCTTTTTAGGGCCCCATCCATCAAATTTATTCTTTGATTGATCCCTCAAGTGGGCATCCCATCCTCACTAGTTTCATCATGGGCATCCTTGTGAGCCAATTTTAGGTAGTTTTTTCTTAAAACTATCTCTTTTACAATTCCATTTTATTCACATCAATTAGGGCATCTCATTATGCCCAATTTTTTGGCCTTCTCATTCTTTGAATTTTTTTTTTGCTTCACTGGTGTCTCGTAACACCCTTTCAAATAGGGGAAAAATATAGACATCTCATTTCATCCACCCCAGTGTCATCATTATTTGTTGAATCGCCTTTTCACATTATTATGCAAATTAACCCATTTATATTCCAATCACCTAAAATCATCAATCTAACTATCATTTATATCTCAAATTATGATGATATATCCTTAATCATGGTATTACACTTTATAATGTCAAAAAATTTATCAACCACATCGTGAATCAAATTATCACTTTACAACATCACCCCTAGTCAATTAATCCATTGAATCAAATATACAATTGAATTTATCCCATCTTATCAATATGAAATATGGATTAATCACACTAATTAGTCATCTTAATTAATTGGTAAAATAATCCATGCACATTTCATATTTTTTCATATATCAAATAATATTATTTTCAATCTCAAACTTATGATGTCATCCAAGGATCCAATTAAAAATTTTAAAAAAATAAAATCCAAGGTCAAATCCCCTTTACCAAAGAAAATCAAGGAGAAAAATGTGCAAGCAAGGCCTATGATAAGCTCTTACATAGTCTAAATATTATTAAATGACTTGCTCTTACACACTTCAAACTTTCATGAGTGGATCTCTTACATGTTCATACACACTCAATTCTTGGCATTAAATTAGATGTAGGACCTTTTCTCATCCACTGATTTTTATCTTCATCTAATAGTTTATAGTCATTCAATAAATATATAAATTTAAGGCTTCTTCTCCATTCTTAACAACCTAATTTATACAATAAAGTATTGTTAAATTATGAATCCAAGCTTCAAGTCAAATCTTAATTCATCCAATCCAAATCATCCATTTGTAAGGGGAGGTGTTGATGAGTTGTCTATGTGTCTCAACCTACCAATTTAATCACATCGCATCTAATCTCATTCTAATTCATCAAGAGGATAAAAAAGGTATAACAAGTGTTGTTCTCCAATTGTAACTACATTCATTATATCTTGCTCAATTTGAGGACACATGCTTAAATTAGTTAGATATTTCAATTCTATTTTGATTTATAATAATTGATACTAATCTTTGTTCCATGGTGTTACATATAATATTATGATGGGGGCCTAATTAATTTGAAACAATCCAATATATAAATCAATGAAGTTCATGATGACATTGTTGGAGCCCACACTTGAATGATCCAATGTTATGATAATAAAGTCAATAATAATAATAATAATAATAATAATAATAATAATAATAATAATAATAATAATAATAATAATAATAATAATAATAATAATAAAATAAATAAATAAATAAAAAATAGCATGCCTAGTGGGACCATTCACACCCCACCATCCCTTTTGAATTCTTCCAAGCTTGATGATACCTAAAATGTCATACTATTTTAACTAAAATTCCTCCAAATTTTCTAAAAATTATTGAAATCTTCATTCCTAGACTCCTAGTGGAATTGTTCTATGTCTTAATGAAATTGTGAATGAAATAAAACAATGTCAACTGATCCAAAAATCAATTCAAATAATAATAAAAACTAACCACATCAAAACATAAAATCAAACATCAAAATCAAACATAAAATGAAACATCAAAATCACACAATCAAACATTGCACATCAAACCTAACCAAATCATATTTATATTCAAATCCAAGTCTAATATAGGCCAATGACATCCCACATAATATATCCAAATCCCCCACCTACTATCATCCATCCAAATATCGATATCCCCCATAATCCTAATTTGGTCCTAACATTACCATATCAATGTCAAAACATGATCGATCAAATCCAATAATTTAGCCAATAGGTATCCCATATATAATCCCTTCTCAACCATTCATCCACCAATCCAAGATCTTTAAAATTTAACCATCTTATATCTATAGCCTATGTGACTCTAGAGCCATAACAAATCCAACAATCCTATCATATTCTACCATCACCCCTCCAAGGATCTTTATCTATGTGAGAAAAAAGTACATCCAAGTCTAATAATAATCCATTAGGGATATACCAAAATCACCTTCCAAATCATAATTAAACTTTTTTACTTACAAGTAAAGCCTAATACAATCGCTCCATCCTGGACCAACCAACCTTTAACAAACCTATTTTTATTGAATCACCCTTAAATGTCTAATCTCAAACCATCATTTTCCCACCCATATTTGATGAACTAATCCTCGATGACCCATCACTTCACTAATAAATAATCCTTGGTCAACCCATCTTTGACCAACCACCCATCTTTGATGAACCACCAATCTTTGATGAACTTATCTTTAATGACACCATCTTTGGCCTATTACCCCATCTCTTATCACATATTGAACCTTACATCACCCAACACCACATGCCTCTAGTGACAATGGTACTTGTAGATAATAAACACCAACTTCAAAATTCCTTCCATATAGACATGTCCATCCTACATAATAAATTAACATCAACATCCTATCAATTCAACAAGATGTCATTTATCAGATCCAACCTCTTCATAAAAGAGGAAATAAAAAACAATCAATCATGGTTACATGGATACAACCCTGTGGCTTGTTTCCAAAGTAAAACATATATAATAGTAAATAAAATATTGAAAAACATTGAATATAATGGGAAAGGCCTTGGTTTTATGTAGCAAGGCATCATCTAAACCGTCCATGTACATGCACACAAAGAATATCATGAAATCAACTACAAACCATCTACCAATCAATGTAAAGATGTTCAAGACACTTTCATGGTTTATGAGAAAACCTTGTCTTACATTAAAACATGATCCATTCATGGTCCCTATGAGGCCATGCTACCACCCATCTTATTATCAATGTCATCCATCTTTTCTACCATCTTGAAATTCAATCTTCCACACATGTCAATTGGGATCAAAAAAATTACTTAGCATCAACATTATTCCATAACAATCACATAATGGCATAATTCATGATTGGATCCAAATAGAAGAGCATAAAGTAGCATCAACATCCAACCACCCAACCAATCAAAACCCAAAATTAGAGTCCCCTTGTAAAAGCCTCCTTGAGGCACTGTGTGATAATTTATATCAAAATCAAAGTAAAAAAATCAAGGACTTTAGTGAAACCTCTTTGAGGTGCTATTGAACCCAAAATAAAATAATGGTCTAGAGAATTAAGTAAATGAATTCCTTGACAAAATCCTTTTTAAGGCACCAACAGCAATATCCCTCTAACATCATCACAGTTGTAGGACAATTCCAAATCATAAGTTGAAAACACCATAGGTACATAAGGAAATCCACAAAACATCCAATTGGAAGATACTCTTGGTCTCATGGAATGTGATATTGTTGGTCCCATCCCCCTTTGCACCATGATCACATCCCAATTCAAAATCCTTCATACAATCAAACATCCTCCATCCAATACACCTTCCACTTCACCATCCTTGGTAGGACCCTCTATCATAGGGGATATGAAGGTATCCTAATCAATTTTAAAGAATCTAATTTTTAAATCAATGAAATTCATGACAATATCATTGGATCACACACCTAAAGGATCCAATGTTATGGTAATAAAGTTAAAAAATCAAAGAAATCAAAAATCAAAAGAGAGAGAAATAATTCATCCAATGGTGAACACCATACTTATGGTGCCTTATAAAAGTACCATGATGAAAACTAATTTTTAGTGTCATGTATAAATAATCTATTGTCTATAAGTACCTTAACACTTGGGGTAGCCTTATTTCCATCTAAATCCTTCATCTTACATGTCTCTTCCAAACCATATTCAACCATCATTATCCATCATAAACATCCTAAACCATCCTCACATACATCCTATTGTGTCCATCCTTTCTTCTCATTTTGACCTTGATAAGTAAGTGGAATAAGTCTTGAGACTTGTTCTAAAACCATCTTGGCATAATCCTTCAAATGACTCTTTGATGATTGGACACTTGGTTTTCACATGAGATGGTCCTTAGAGATTCTTAATCAAGAATTAAACCAACTTTCTCATTCTCTCTATGAAATACGTAGGGATCACATCAAGTTCTTGATCCCATTTATTCATCAACCTTTTTGATTCTAATAATTCAGGTATGAGTACTAAAAAGGAATTAGATTGAGGTGGAATTAGAGGAGGATAGGATATTTTGTATTGACCTTGAGGAGGTTGTAGAGGAGTTTTATATGATGGATAGGGTTGTTGGGGAAGAATGCTTTCTAAAATCTACCTCTTCAAAGCTTTGACTTCTTCCTTAAGGACTTACAACTTAAGAGATTGGATCTTTTCTTCAAGGACCTTAAACTTATATCCTTGACAACCTTATCCATAGGCTTCCTCACAAGACTCTTCAACAATTTCATGACTATATGGAGGAGGAATGGGTTGACCATAAGGTGGATAATAACTTTGATAGAGAGGTGCATAGTGAGAGCTTTCAACATGACCATCCATATAAAATTCATTAGTAAAAAAGATCACAAGAATTGATTAATATATTTTCAATAATTACCTAGATCTACTTATCACTACATGATGTATTTAGAGTCATCATTGATGTTTGCTTGTATGCTTTCAAAAGATGATAGTAAAAATAACACACCAAAAATTCTTCTACTCTTTTGGACCTTGGTCCCATCAGGCATGCTATAACTATTGTATCCAAATATTTCAACCTAAAAGAGGGTGTTCAAGCCTCTCCTATATTTGGACAACATGGGGTTACCTTTAGGCATGTGGGTTGCCTATAACATGGGTAAACATCTAGGTTAAATGGATAGCTCCCTTGATTTATCTCTTAAGCTCACACACTACAATAGGCCAATCACTTGGGGGTGAAAAGGGAAGAAGGAAACATAATGTAAACCTATAATAGTGAGGTAATACACCAAAATATTAGTCCACAAACACACTTTCATATGCACTAACAGTTAAGACTACCAAAACTAACCTCAATTCTATGGCCTTCTAGCATTAGTGTTTATTAAAGAAGAAAATTGATATGCACATCTAAATGTGGGTGAAAAATGTCAAATAATAGACACTACTATTCCCTCTCACACTTCAAGATACACTTAATTAAACATATACACTTTATAAGACCTATTAGAAGAGATATCTATCACACAAAACATACAAGGGCAACATGAAAACAAGGAGAACATATTCATCACTTAACATTAAAGTATATCAACACACTTAGGAAAGATATTATAGAGATCAAATCAAATTTACATGTCTTATTCAAAAGTGAAACATGGTGCCAAACTATTAGGTCTTCACCATACTAGGTGTGTACTGCATACAAGTGCCAAAATGACTTGCATTTATAGAGAAAAGGAGAAGAGAGAGAATAAAAGAAGTTAAAAGGGAATAATTCCAAGTGTTAAGGAATAAAATATAGTTACAAAATGATATAATGAGGTAGAGAACAAACCATGAAGTGGTCTTATACAACTGTTCATCACAAATATGATATCTTTCCTCAAGTTGGCTTAAAAACTCTTCATGTCTCTCTTGAAACTTCTTTTTGGTGATGAAGAGTCATCTTGACTATTTAGAATTTACATAGGGAACTTTGAAACATATTCACTATCATGAGAATATGGAATAATCATGGTAACATTCCTCATATGCCCCTGAACTAATATCCTTTCATGCACCACTTGTCATCCATTGCTTAACAATTTCTCACTAGCCTTTTAGGCCTCACTATTTCCACTTGTCATCAGAATGACTTACATTTGTCTAAGATAAATATTACAGAGGTGTTAGGAAACTTTTTGAAGACATTTTTGTCACTTAGTCATTCATGTATACCTCCAATAAATTGAATACAACTCTTCTCACTTCTCAACCTTGACAATCACATTACTTTCTCACTGTCTCACTTAGGTTACCTGTGATGAATGGCTTGACAGATGTTTCCATGCTTGTCTAAGGTTAGGGATGTATATGAGATGTTTGAAAAAGTATTTATATACCCCTTAAAATTATTTTCATCCATCAACCCTTTTTTACACCTATAAAACCACTTAAATCCTACAAAAAATAGAGAAATAGGTATGTTTGTAGAAGAGACAGTAAAAACCAAATGGGTAATGAGGAGCCTAGAAGAGTAAAAAATTAGTGCCAAATAATTTCTTGACCAATTAACCCATTTTGGATGCAAATTATTTCACGTCTTCACCATCAAGTTTGCATAAGGGTTTTGTGAGGGTTTTTTGATGGTTTAGACTATTAAGGAATGTTCATAAAATATTGATGTTTAACTTTCAGAACAATTAAAATGAGTTTGAGATAGAGACCCCCTCTATTTATTCCTTTCTCCTTGGATCTCATGTAGTCCCTCCATACAGATGTGAGTGAGTGAAGTTGGCTTATCGATCTATTTTAGTGTATTCTAGGTAGGTCTAAGACAATTTTAGGTCAAAAGTGACCACTTTTAGTTAGTACCTACAAACCAATGATCCCAATCCATCTTATATATTCCCATGAAGGCTATCTCATGTATTAGAAAAGTTATGTAGTCATTTGAATGGAGTTGGAAGTTATTAGGGTATAGGTCTAATTTGAGACCTAAAAATCTAGACTGAGTGTGATTGGGTGTATAACCCATTTGTAGGTTATCAATGAATATATAGGCCAAAAACTTTTTTATCTTTATTTTAACCTTTCAAATCATTATGCAGTCAATTTAACATTTTCATCTCATCATTTTACCATTCATCTACCAAACCTGCAGAGTTGTTCAAAGAGTGCTCTCTGTCTGAGATATAACAAAGAGCATATACCTTATCCATATGAATTTAAGGATACCCTAAATAAATATCTTAGGTAATTATAATGATCTATACTAAATTTTAAGGTTTTATTATGCTCCAATGACCCTCAACATCAAACTATCTAGAGACTAGCTCTTTATACCTATGACTGTGTAAGACTATATGCAATATTATAACTAGACTAAGTTTGAACTATAGGTTAGGATTCCTAAATCTTAAAAAACTTATGGAAGTATCATCACCACTATGAGATTGTTTCCAAATATATTCATCCATCATACATTTCTTTATAATCTAAAACTGTAGTTCTTCATTATCTAAAACTAGTTTACAGTCAGACTGTAGGTGCACTTCAAGGGAAATAAAGGGTTCTTATAGGAGCTTATTAGTTTTTTAGGCCTATATTACATTATATTGAATCCCTCTAAGGTAATTTGGATCATCTTATTCCTTACCTTTGTTCATCATATAACTAGAACCCTTTCTTGTTGCTTAAACCAATTCACTATATATTCTGACTGTGTCATCTATAGGTGGCAATTAGGGAAGAATTGAAAGATTTTTGTAGGTGTCATTCATGCTTGAGTATTATGTTTTCACACTTTAAATTACTTATAAGGTCAATAAATCAATATTTACACTTGAATGGTCTTAACTCATGTCTTGGAACTATGTTCTCACTTTACACTACCAATGTGTTATGTGCCACTACAAGCTACAGGGTCATTAGGCTCAAAACACTGTGTTTACTAAATATCATCAATAGTAACTTGACTAAGTTGATACCATTGAATCATCAATATCCTTGACTTAGAAATCATCCTCACATGTCAAGATGTGGCATTTAGGTATAATCTATAAAATAGACACCATTATGCTTATCTATAACTCAAGATACTTCATTTTAAGATGGAACATTATAGAGTAGAGACCTATTTTGGAGATATTAAGGTAAAGCTTCCCTTAAGCAACTTTTCTTGCTTTGATTGGATACATATTAGGTGATGGCTTTAGGATCAAAAACATGAGCCATGAGTGACATGAGAAACTCCATTCAATTCTTAGGCATGAACATCACTTGTGTCCTAGATTTTGAAAAGTTCCTCTATGCTCCATACATACTTACATATGATTGTAGGTGGCTGTATATGCTAGAATCTTAATCAGTATTTGATCATGTCTTGAGAAACTCACTTTAAATAACCCTAAAGTTCATCAGATGTAAAATATTCATGGATAAATGACCTTCCATGTTTTAAGAAGAGAAACATAGGTACATTACCTTTATCTAAAGTCATCTTCAAAAGACAAAAAATGCCACTATGGAAACATGCTCTGCAGACTATTATAATGATGCATTATTATCACAATGAAGTGACATTGCTTATGGGTCCATGTTCACATGTACCAAATGAGATGGAAACAACATGAAAATGAAGATAAAGCTCTGTAAGTACACCTACACCATTTAGAAACATTAGATCATGCCAATAGATAATAAAACTTGATGGTGTTTAGAATGCATAATCAATTAGGAGGTACTAATAGTCTTAAAGATGATTCATGAAGCTCACTTCACCAAATTAAAAACTAATTCCATGGAATGAGATTAAAAGTATATTAATTTCATCTATGACACACATTCCCCTTAACTCTACCTGACTTGTCTGTACCATCAAAAAATTGGTGGGCTTCTTTGAATTGCACAAGAGAGCGAGGAGAGAGATAGAATGGTTTGGACCTTTTTGAACTTGTCAAGGAAATATAAATATGGATATGAGTTTTTGGGAGCTGAAGGGACACTAGAAAATTAATCACATGTGCCAAAGCTATTGTAGAGTTTGTACAACTCAAAAAACTCTCATTTTTTACAGTTATCTCTTGTCTTTCTACATGTAACCTACCAAATTAAATTATAGAATAGTAACCTAACATTAAATTGACACATGAGATGTTAAATAACACCCTGACATAGTTTTCATTTCATATTAACTGTACACTTTCATTAAAGTGACCCAAAAAAGATATAAAATGACAATTAGGACAAATGACATTTATAACCAAATTAAGACAAGTTATTTAACCTTAGTTATGACCAAGGTGGACACTTTAGGACCTATGAGACCTCATGACAAGTTTAAAATCATAGGGGGGTTGAATTATTTTACTAGGGGGTCAAATTAGTGATCAATTTGACCTAGTTATACTTAAGAATTTTAAGAATAAACTAGTGTTTTGGAAACTAGACTTGGATTTATACAATTCCTATACTTATGGAATCTTTAAATTTTGAGTGTATATATTTAAAATTATTTATAAACATTTAAGTTTTTTTAATTTTATGAAAATGATGTCCATGTGAAGTTTCTTTTTATCCCCTAACTTTATGCACTTACCCATCTATCCATTGCAATTAATTTTCAAGTAGTTTCTAGTAATCCCTCACACATTCCATGAGTACTTTATTATTAATTAATCTATGTTTGCATAGTGGTTTCCTTGTTCTCTTCATATAAAATAGAAAAATTATTTTCCAAATAGGATTCCTAGTTACCTTTCATGAAATCACTCAAGTAAAAGGCCCTACACTTTTATTGCATGAAATCACAATCTTCATGTGATGAAAATGAACTATGTCTTCTATGGTATAAATATTTAGAGTCAACCATGGTAGTTGATATGTTGTTTTTCATTGTTTTGCCTCATGAGTAGGTTTTGATGGTTTGGACAATGTTATTTATCTCTTAGAGTGAGAGAAAAAAGGTACTACATTTGGGTTATGAACAATAGGAAGTGAATTAATTTTTGGGGTGGTATGAAATGTTTCTTTGTAGCCACCATATAACAACTTGTTAGTTTGTACACAATAATAGTGCATGATTTTTTATTTCCCTTATTGGTAATAATAGTACATCCATTCAAAGATGTGTTTTCATTTTTAGTCACTTAATGAAAGGGATTGAATAGTGTGGTTGGTCTAGGGTTCAATAGACATTGATAGAATTTTTGGTTCATGACATGACATCAAAAATAATATTGCTTATGATGATATAAATTACCCTCAATGAAAAATCTTTATCCCTAATTTGGATGTCAATGGGATTATTGTGATATTTAACAATATCCTCTTCCATGTATACATGTTTCTAGTTTCAGGATGCATAAAATATTTATTGATAAAACACAATGAAGTGCCTTATGGTTTTAATCAATATATGGAAAAAAGTACGCAAGGGAAAAGGGAGGATACAAAACTATATCAAGACTTATATTTTATATATGGATTTCTTCAAGATGATAAAGTCTCAATTCCAATGAGAAAATACTTCCAGTGTGTTATAGATAAACTAGGGCTAGAGAAAAATAATTGTATGACACTGCTCTAGGTTATAAAACTTAAACAAGAAAAAAGCCATGGTTAGATTATAGAATACCTCAAGCTTAAGGTAATGGGGAACTAACCAAGTGTTTTAAATATAATATTTCAAAATAGTTTTAGTGAGAACCCAACTAAAAAAATAGGAAATAAGAGTAAACTTTTCATAGAATAGTTGCAATATTTATCTAATTATGGGAATCATAAAATAACATTAGGGAAGATTTAAAGGATAAGGTCATTACATCATGTGATAACTTTAGGATTAATTTTCACACTCAATTTGGTGTGATTGCTTACCATAGATTCATCATAAATACCTATAGTAAATGATGTTGTAGCAAATGCTACAAGTCTTGAGGATAAGGTGATTAAATACAACAATTATGTACCTAAAGGGTGATGAAAAGGTAGTTGAACTGAAATAAATGTTCAGCCTTTATAAATAATAATAATAATAATAATAATAATAATAATAATAATAATAATCTTCCCACCAAATAATATGGAAATTGACTAACAAACATGTGAGAAAATGCCAATAGAGGGATTTTTACATCAATGCCTCACTTGGTGATTATTTCACTCTATTTAAAATTTTAGTTGTTTTTGAATTTTTTTTAATAAATTAAATACTTTACTTTTTAGTAAAAACATAATTAAAATAAAAATTAACTCACAACACAACTCATAAAATTGAGACTAGCACATTCATTCTAATGAATGTTTTACTTATTCAACTTATTCTTCTCATTCTCCTTAATAAAAAATGATGTAATAAAATTTATATATAAAATCACATAAGAACATGATTTTTTATATATATCATCCAATTTGGTCCATAATTACTAGTTATCAATCTAGCAGTGTCGTAAGTGTGATTGATGACAAAATATGCATTAAATAACTTTAAATTAGAATACATAAGCTTGTTTTTTCTTCTTTTTGAATACCTACAGTAAAAAAAATAGAGATAAAAATATACAAACATATTTTTAAGGATTAAATATGGTGCGACAATACTGCACCATCTTGTATTAATAAGAAAGACTAAGACTAGCCAATTACAAGTAACTTGAAATTTAATGCTAAATTAATACCTTCGACTAAGTAAAATAAAAATATTATCCTAAAATTAAAATCAAATTTGACTCAAGAAAACAAATTTGACTCAATGATAAGATAAGTTCAATATGCAAGATGCCTTTCTTATTATAAATCTATCTAAAAGATAAAAATAAAAAATATTTTCATGAAGATAAAGTAATATTATATATAGACATTGCATGGATTTATTATTATAAAATTATCCTAATGATACACTAAGAAATTTCATGGATTTATCTAGTATAAATTTAATGCTCAACAACACTTAACTAACTTTATCCCCCTTGATGTTGAGTAGACTAACAACTTGATCTCATAATTTCCAAAACTAAAATTTTGAAATAGCTTTAGTGAAGATATTTGAAAGTTTTTCTTGGGTATTTATATTATTCAAATACATATATTTCTTGTGAACCAAATCTCAAATAAATTGACACTTCAAATCAAAATTCCTTGACTTATTTTGATGGACAAGATTCTTGGTCAATTTGATAGCTGTTACATTATCACAAAAAATATTTTAGGTTATTTTTTTCCTCCCCAATATCTTCAAGAAAATTTTGGAGCCATAATGTTTGTGTATATGATGAAGTGAATACAATATATTATACTTTTGTAAGAAAAAATGAAACTAAACTTTGTTTTTTTGAACTCCATATAACCAAACCCAAACCAAGAGAAAAATAATTTCTAGGTAGATGTAGGATAATGGGGGACAAAAGTGGGCGGTATAAAGTGACACCTTTATTTTTTAAAATAATAGGTGAACTTGAAGATAATTTTAGAGACACTTAGAAAAGGAATTTGACAATGACATAAAAACATGAATTGTGGCATTTTGAATTTAGTTTTTAAATATATAATTTTTTCCAATACTTAAAAGATAAAAGTGTGTGCAATAGATGCATTTATAATAATAGGTTGGTCATTTTTTGTAAATGATAAGGTGAGTGCATGTGTATGAACACACTGTTTTGATTAAATGATTGAATTTTTGTATGAAATTTCATATATGGATAGGTGAAATATTGAAGATTGTTGAGAATATTTTTTTATTATATATATAATTTTGAAATAATTTTACAAGTCAAGACAACTAGAAAATTGAAATTGCAAGTGTATGAGCATAAGTTTTTGATCTTAACTTTATGAAAATCAATTTTTTTTCAAATCATTGTTGATAATGTGTATATTGTTGAGATAAAATTTTTATAAACTTTTGATTAATATTCAAAAAGTTATAAGGGAATTTGTGACAATATGTATATAGTCCATAATGAGGTATGTTATGTATAAATTAAGTAATAACTATAAATAATATTCTAACATTAAAAAAATTATATATTCTAAAACTACACTTTTTCCTATACAAACCCATATATATATATATATATATATATATATATATATATATATATATATATATATATATATATATATATATATATATATATATATAATAATAAAAGCTGCCTGATCAGATGTGTCGACAAAGATGAAATAGACTCATAAATTTAATAGAAACTAAGTAGGTTGATCCATGACCAATTTCAAGGTAAGTTCAGACCTCCCCAAACCTGTACCCAAGGCAAATATGGAGGGAAAATGTGTAAAAAAATTGAAATGTTTAAAGGGTGTACATCCTATGCAAAGGACACATGCTCTTTGCAAAGGGTGTACGCCCTTTATAAAGGGTGTACACCCTTTTGAAAAGGGTGTACACCCTTTTGAAAAGGGAGTACACTCTTTTTGAAGGTTGTACACCCTTTAAAAATGGAGTAAACCCTTTGAAAAGGTCATACACCCTTTGTAAAGGACATGCATCTTTTATAAAGGGCGTACGCCCTTTACAAAGGATGTGCATCCTTTGTAAAAGGCATACGCTATTTGTGGAGTACAATTTTTTTTCAATTTGAGTTTTTTGAAAGATGTGTGTGTGTGTGTGTGTGTGTGTGTGTGTGTGTGTGTGTGTGTAATTTTTTTTCAACTAGTGTACTCCCTTTTCAAAAGAGTGTACTCCCTTTTCAAAAGGGTGTACACCCTTTTCAAAGGGTGTGCATCCTTTATAAAGGGCGTACACCCTTTAAAAATGGAGTACACCCTTTGAAAAGGTCATACACCCTTTGTAAAGGACATGCATCTTTTATAAAGGGCGTATGCCCTTTACAAAGGATGTGCATACTTTGTAAAAGGCATACGCTATTTGTGGAGTACAATTTTTTTTCAATTTGAGTTTTTTGAAAGATGTGTGTGTGTGTGTGTGTGTGTGTGTGTGTGTGTGTGTGTGTGTGTGTGTAATTTTTTTCCAACTAGAGGTTGTTGTTAAGCACTTTGGACTACAATTTTTTATGCCATGTTTAATGTTTTACAAGGATATATTTAGCAAAATAAATGTCAATTATAAGAATAAAAATTTAATAACTTATAATTTAAATTTATTTTACTAAATATAATAAATTAGGGCCACTCAAAATCCTCTGAAATTGATTATAGATCTGTAGGATTTACCATTTAGAACTTAGTTTTTCAAATTCTATTCTAGTCAATACTTAGTTTTTAGAATTTTAGGATCAAAAGGTAGATTGAAAAATGAGGTTAAAAATAGTTTTATGTATGTAATAGATCTATAACATTGATTATACCCCATATTTCACCTAATTGAATATGCCCTACCTAATTTACCTACTTGAGTATTCCCTACCCGATTAAATACTTGAGCTTGAAGGTGGATTCTTAGATAATTTATGGGTTTTTCAATCAATGGGTCTATCAATATGCATAAATGATTTCCCTATATCATGTAACTTGTAACATACCTATAGTCATGATACAATCACTCATACATGACATCTATTGCATACCTATTACATATATGTATGAATTCACTCATACATGACATCTACCCGTAATCATGATATGATAACTTATACTAGACATGAATGTAGCTAATCACCATAATAGACTCCATTTGAAATAGAATAAATCAAAAAACCATTCAAATTATTTATAAAAAGATGGTCACTCTAAAAAAAATGTCAGATAGATGGTCAATTCATGCATTCTTCAATTCCAATCTCATGCATTATTTCAAAGTCATGAAGAATAATGTCATATTATAGAACTCCAAATTCATATAAGACACTCCTTTATTGACTCTCATCATCCTTGATCAATCCCTCATCAACCCTCATATTCACTTATCATCCCTATTCATTCCCTCATCAGTTCGCACTATCCCTCATTATCCCTAATCACTCCCTCATTGTTGATAATCACTCCCTCATCCTCCATCATCCCTTAGTGTCATTGATCATCCACAAACACTCCCTCATCAAACCTCATCAACCCTAATCATACCTAATCACTCTCTCATCATCTTGAGCATCATCCCTAGTCCTAATCTCATCATCCCTCATCATCCCTAATAACTTCCTCATTAATCATCACTATTTCTTATCATCCCTAGTCAATCATTCATCATATTTCATTGGACCCCTCATCATCCCTAATCACTCCCTCATCAACCCTCATCATCCTTAATCATCCCTAATCAACCCCTCCTCATCTATCATGATCCCTCATCATTGTCCCTAACCATTCCCTTATTGTCACTCATCATACCTAATCACTCTATCATCATCCCTAGTCTCTCCCTCATCTAGTAGAGAGTGTTCCAATCTAGTAGTTAGTATAAATTTCTTTCAAACTAAATAATATATTTTTTAGATGAATCTTGAATGGTGTTTCAATTATTTTTATTTTGATTGGAGTGTACTAGGTTGATTACTCTCATTCATGTCTAGTAGATTAGATAGGGACATGATGGATTACTATATGGATATTGTTGAATGATTTACATGGTGGAAATAAGATAACATCTTCTTTACACTTGCATGGAAAAATCTCTTTTTGAATGATAAAGGATGATGAAAAATGAAGATAGATAAAAAATTACCTCTTTTCGCTTGATTCATATGAGATGAAATCCTTCTTCTAGACATAGTTATTTCTAATCTCATGTTTATGAGTTATTCTCAAAGAATGATGTGGGTCATGAGTATAAATTATTAGCATTTTTTCCATTGAATTTGTTATGGCATGTTTTCTCCTTGCATTAAAATATTTACACTTGTGTAGGAATTATGATAGGAAAGTGGAGAGGGGGTTGAGCTGAACTACCAATGCTTGCATCATTCCTTTGTAGTGTGGTCTTCACAATGTATGTTTAGTGTTTGTAATTTAGGTTTAATTTTTAGGGTTTTAGGTTAAGGGTTTAGGCTTCAAAGTTTATAGTTCAGTGTTTGAAGTTGATTTTTTAGGTTTTAGCATTTAGGTTTTAAGGTTTAGGGTTTATCCAATTTTAGGATTTAAGGTCTATGGTTTTTGGTTTAAGGTTTTATGGTTTTGGGTTTGTGGTTTAGGGTTCAAATTTTAAGGTTTAGGGTTTAGTGCTTAGGATTTTATGATTAGGGTTTAGTGTTAAGAGTTTAGGTGTCACGGTTTTGGGTTTAGGGTTTGGGGTTTGATGTTTAGGGTTTAAGGTTCATGATTTTAAATTTTATGTTTAAGGTTTAGTGTTTAATATTAAGGACCTATAAGGTTAAGGTTTTATGGTTTAGTGTTTAGGATTTAAGATTTTAGGCTTATGGTTTGGGATTTATGGTTAAGGGCTTAACATTTAGGTTTTAGGGTTTAGGGTCTAAGGTATAAAGTCTAGGGTTTAAGGTTTTAAGGTTCTATGTTTAGGGTCTAGGTTTTGGGGTTTAGGTATTATTGTTTTAAGTTTATGGATAATGTATTTAGGTTAAGTGTTTAAGGTTTATGGTGTTTAGGGTTTGGGTTTAGGGTTCAAAATTAAGGGTTTATAATGTTTAGGGTTTGGGGTTTTATTTTAGGGTTAATGGTTTAGGTGTAAATGGAGTGTACTAGAATGATTAGCTAAATTTATGTCTAGTATGAGTGACTATATTGTAAATACATGAATATGTCATGTATGAATGATAACATACCTACATGTAGTACTAGGTATGGGGTAGATGTAATGTTTGAAGTACTGTAGCATTATTATAAGTATGATATAGGTTGAATGCTACATGCTAGTAATTTATGCATATTGATAGAGCCATTGATTAAAAAACCCATAGATCATTAGAAATTCATCTTGAATACACCTTCAACCTATTTACATGAATGTCTCTAGTCACTCCTTTCTTTATAAAGGTTAATATGACCCCTATCCTTTCAAGATATGGCTTAACCAATGCCCCCTCTCCTTTATCTATATAGGTGATAACTCAAGATTATGGTTTATGGATAGAGGTTTAAGATTTATAAATTTAGGGTTTAAGGTTAATGGTTCAAGATTCATATCTTAGGGTTAAGTGTATAGGGATTAACATTTAGGTTTAAGTTTCAGTGTTATGGCTTAAGGATTTCTAATTCATATTTTATGCTTAAAGGTTTAGAATTTATGGTTTATGGCTTAAGGGACTAAGAGTTTAGCTTTTAGGATTTGGGGCTTGGTGTTTGGGGTTAGGATTTTGGGTTTATGGTTTTGCACTTAAGGAATAGGGTGTAAGGTTCAAGGTTTTGGTCTTTGGGGTTTGGTTGAGGGTTTGGGGTTTGGAATTTAGTGTTTAGTATTCAGGGTTTGGAGATGAGGGTTTAGGGTTTACTGTTTATAGTTTAGAGTTTATGGTTTGGGGTTTTAGGTTTAGGGTTTAGGGTTCAAGGTTAAGGGTTCATGGTTTAGGGATTTAGGTTTAGTGTTTAAGATTTTGGGTTTTTGCTTTTTGATTTGGGTTTAGAATTTTTAGTTTAGGAGTTAATGTTTAAGCTTTATGACTTATGGTTTATGGTTTTAGGCTTGTAGTTTTGGGTTAAGGGCTTACATTTAGGTTTTAGGGTATAAGATTTAGGATTTTAAGTTTATGGTTTGGGTTTTAGGGGTAAGGGCTTACATTTAAGTGTTAAGGTTTAGGGTCTAGGGTTTAATGTTTTAAGTTTATATGTTTAGGGTATATAGTTTAGGGTTTATGGATTTCTATTTTTGGTTTAGAGCTAATGTATTAGGGTTAAGGGTTCAAGGTTTAGGGCTTAGGGTCTAGGGTTTAGGTATATTAATTAGAGTTCATGGTTTAGGGTTTGAGGTTTAGGGTTTAGATTTCAATGTTTAGGGTTTAAGGTTTAGTGTTAAGGGTTAGGAGTTTGGGGTTAATGGTTTAGGTGGAAATGGAGTGCACTAGGGTTATTAGCTACATTAATTTCCAATATAAGTGATCATATCATAAGCACATGAAGATGTCATGTATGAGTGATAGAATACCTACATGTAGTACCATGTATGTGGTCTATGTAATGTATGAATGACTGTATCATTATTATATATATGTTATAGATTTCATGCTATAGGCTATTCATTTATGCCTATAAAGGGTAGAGTTATTGTCATCTAAGTTTTGAGTTGATGTTCTTCATGCATTAAGAAGCTTGAGATAAATAATTGGTGAAACCCTCATAATATTATTCAAAGAAGTGAGGATGTACAATTAAGTTCTTTAAGAGTCAAAAAAGGGTTTTGATTGAAGGTAGATTACTATATTGGGACTGAGTACCCTATTTTAAGTCATTAAAAGTGTCTTTTGATCTAAAGGATCTAGGGTATAAAGTCTAGGGAATAAGGTTTTAAGCTTTTATGTTTAGGGTCTAGGTTTTGGGGTTTAGGTATTATTATTTTGGGTTTAGGGATAATGTATCAGGGTTAAGTGTTCAAGGTTTATGGTGTTTAGGTTTCAGGTTTAGGGTTCAACATTCAAGGTTTATGGTGTTTAGGGTTTGGGTTTTAGGGACAATGGTTTAGGTATATATGGAGTGTACTAGGGTGATTAACTACATTTGTGTCTGGTATGAGTGATTGTATTATGAATACATGAATATGTCATGTATGGGTGATAATATACCTACATGTATTACTAGGTATGGGGTAGATGTAATGAATGAATGACTGTATCATTATTATATGTATACTATAGGTTGAATGCTACAAGTAAGCCATTTATGCATATCTATAGACTCATTGATTAAAAATCTCACAATTTATTTAGGAATTAAAGATATGGCTTAGCCAATATATCCTCCACTTTATCTATATAGGTGGTAACTCATGATTATAGTTTATGGATAGAGGTTTAAGATTTATAAATTTAGGGTTTAAATTTTATGGTTGATGGTTCAAGATTCAAAACTTAGGGTTTAGTGTATAGGGATTAGCATTTAAGGTTCATGTTTTAGTTTTATGGCTTAGGGATTAGGATTTAGGGCTTATGTTAGGACATATAGCTTTTACATGGTGTAGATATGAGTATTTACTGAGAGTTAAATAGTAATTAGTTAGCTAGTCTATTAAAATATCAGAATATTATTATAAATAATATTACGATATTAGTTTAGCATATATTATATTGTTAAGATATATTATTATGATTTATAATAGTATATCATATATAGGTGTTTTGCATAATTAGAGGGATTTGGGTGAGAATTCAGTGGAGAGATGTTATCCATAAATATAGGAATAATGTTCTTATATATTTGTGTAATGTCTTAGAATGATTTAATTAATCAGAGTGAAAGAATATTATGATATATTATATTTTAATTTGTTTATCTATTCTATGTAATGTGTGTCGATCATCTTTAAATTTGTACTAGCCTCATCATCTGGAATCAAAGCAACTTTATCTTGGTTCCTATGATGAATATCTAATTTATTTTTAGGGGCTATTGTATTCTTTACTCACCCCTCTAATGAGAGTATTGTTGGCATAGTATTATTACATTGTAGAATCTCCATAGCCAATTACAATAATCCATGGTCAATGCACAGTTTAGGAGAAGATACTAGTAGATTAGCAAAAAAATTAGAACTATGCTTGTCAATGAAAGTATTTGATTTGTTACTTTATAAATTTGCTTGCTACTCATTAAACATAGCCTTTGCATCTTTAAGATCTTTCCATATACACCTAGGTGAGCTTAACCTACATATTAATGTATTGATCATCCATCTACAAATCCACACGTGCTTGTGGTGGTAGTGCTGTTAATTCTATTAGATCTACATTGGTTTGTAGTGATATTGAATATCAATCAATACGTCTCTAACTTCAAAAATGTCTAGTTCATGCATTGTCAATAACAAGTCATCATTGATATTTATTATTAAAAATGTCATGCAACATTGTATAATGACTGCAATCCCACCTCATATCCACTTGGATTGTTCCACATTGGAATCGCTCTACTCCATATAACATGCATTTATATATTAGACTATTGGTTATAATCTTCAAAATTTCTTGCTACATGAGCCATGACACACGAAACCATTTAATAGTGAAATCAACTTAAATTTAAAGCATAATCCTCAATTGTATCATAATTTTTAGAAGTTATCAACATGTTAAATGAGTTCATTCAAAACTTGATACTCAGTATTCAATGCCTTCCATCAAGGTCAGTTAACATTGAGTCATGTCAATAAAGTTTTAATTTTTTTAAAGTATTTATTTAGTATTAGTTTATGTTTATTATCTATAGGTAGTCAATTTGTTTTTCTTATAAGTATTTTTAGTGTTTTGTATCATTTCTCAAAAAGTGTCAATTCAATGCTTGAGGATTTATTGTCATAGGTAAATATTAATTTTTTTAACACATAGATTTTACCATATAGTTATGATAAAAAGTAATAGTTAATTATTATTTTTAGTTGTCAAAAGAGAAGAGTCATTTTGTTTCTTAAAGGGTAATTATGAGTTTAGTCATTTTGTCAATTCATAAAAAATGCTTTAAAAAGTCAAAAGTCATAATAGTTATTATTGTTTATCATCATGGTCATTTTTGTGTCAAGAGTGTACAAGTCATTAAAAATATCATCATTTGTAAAAGTTTTATATGTCAAAAAATTATCAAAGTTAAATATTTTATTGTAAAGGATGCACTATCATTTGTATGCAATGTCCTAATGTCGATTGGGTCAGTATTGAGGGGGGGACCCCATTTCAGTCAAAATGACATGCAATTGAGTTTCATGACTTCATCAACTAAGTGAGAAATGAACCTAATAGAAGAAGGAGGATATATGGAGGATGGAGGTATTTCATCAACTTATTCTTAGTTTCCAATGGTGGGGTGACAATAATGATATGGTGACTTTTTATATGGTGTTCTTTTTTATAGTTTGTACTGTGTTCTTAAAAAATAAGAGCAAAAGAATAATGCTCATTCATGTAATGTAATCTATGTAAAATTCCAAAAATGATTCCATAATGTAAAGACATTTTGAAAGGACATAAATCACCAATGTAAGTCAGTTCATGGATCTTGAAAGGGTTTATGATAGAGATCTAGAAAACCATTAGGAGGTGAACAATAGATAGAAGGAGGTACCTATTCATGTTAAGGTTTGTGGTAAACTTGTAAAATCATGGGAGGAGTAAGGCTCTCTTTATATCAAGGTCATGATCCAAATAGGGCATGCTACAAGAAGTGAGCATACTATAGATAAGAGTGAATTTTTTTGCACCATATAAAAACTATGGGGGGGATGTTAGGAAATCTAGCTTTTCCATTGTGTAGATTTAAGTATTTATCAAGAGGTAAATAGTAATTAGTTAGTTAGTTTGTTAAAATATCAAAATATTTTTATAAACAATATTAAAATATTAGTTTAGAATATATTATATTTTAAAGATATATTATTATGATTTATAACAATATATCATATTTAGGTGTTTTGCATTATTAGAGGGATTTGGGTGAGAATTTAGTGGAGAGATGTTCTCCATAAATATAGGAATAATGTTCCTAAATTTTTGTGTAATGTCCCATAATTATTTAATTAATTGGAGTGAAAGAATATTATGATATATTGTGTTTTAATTTGTTTAACTGCTATATGTAATATGTGTTGATCTTCTATAAATTTGTACCAGCCTCATCAACTATTATTTATATTTTATGCTTAAAGGTTTGGGATTTATGGTTTGTGGCTTAAGGGACCAAGATTTTAGCTTTTAAGGTTTGGGGCTTGGTGTTTGGGGTTAGGGTGTTGGGTTTACTATTTCACACTTAGGGTTTAGGGTTTAGGGTGCAAGTTTTAGGGTTTTAGTCTTAGGGGTTTGGTTGAGGGTTTGGGGTTTGGAACTTAGCATTTAGTATTTAGGGTCTGGGATTTAGTGTTTGGGGATTAGGGATTAGGGTTTAGGATTTGGGGTTTAGTGTTTATGGTTGGGGGTTTGGGATTTTAGGTTTAGGGTTAAGGGTTAAGGGATTTAGGTTTAGCGTTTAAGGTTTTGGGTTTAGAATTTTTGATTTAGGAGTTAATGTTTAAGGTTTATGACTTAAGGTTTATGGTTTTAGGATTTGGATTTAATTTTAAGGGCTTATATTTAGGTATTATGGTTTAGGATTTAGGATTTTAGGTTTATGGTTTGGGGTTTAGGGTTAAGGGCTTACATTAGGTTTTAGGGTTTAGGTTTTAGGGTATAAAGTATAAGGTTTAATGTTTTAAGTTTATATGTTAAGGGTCTATAGTTTAGGTTTTATGGATTATTATTTTTGGTTTAGGGATAATGTATTAGGGTTAAGGGTTAAGGGTTGAGGGCTTAGGGTCTAGGGTTTAGGTATATTATTTAGTGTTCATGGTTTAGGGTTTATGGCTTAAAGTTTGGGGTTTAGTGTTTAGGTTTCAATGTTTAGGGTTTAAGGTTTAGTGTTTAGGGTTAGTGATTTGGGGTTAATGTTTTAAGTGAAAATGGAGTGCACTAGGGTTATTAGTTACATTAATGTCCAATATGAGTGACCATATCACAAACACAGGAAAATGTCATGTATGAGTGACCAAATACCTACATGTAGTACCATATATGTGGTAGATGTAATGTATGATTGAATATATCATTACTATATATATGTTATAAGTTACATGTTCTAGGCTATAAATTTATGCATATTGATAGACCCATTAATTAAAGTTCATTTTCTAAGTTGAGAACAAGGTTGTTAAGAATTTTCTAAGGCAAAGATAACAAACTCCAAGTATAGTACATCTCCAAATTTGTTGATTGAGTATAAACCTCTTATGAAGGTCCAATGTTATTATGTAGATACTATAGAATACTCACAACTAAAGTTATTTAAATCATTTGATAATTAAGCCAAGTCAATATCCTTCCAAGTAAGCAGATTAGGTCATCTAAACCTAAAGAGTAGAGTTTCCATTGAATTCTAATTCTTAAGAAAGCAATAAAGGAAATTTATTTCTTATCCTCAGAGATAGTCTCCAGACATATTAATAAATATTTATAATAATCCTTTGATGATCTTAGATTAATAATACTTTTTCAAGACTAAACACACCTATACATAATACTGTAATAGTGTTTAGGACTTAGTCAATGTTTTGGGCACTTTGGTGATCTAATTGATATTTTGAGGTTGTGTAAAGACACCTATGATTCTTGTATCATTGCCTTGATGTTTTCATTGAGTTTTTGAATTAAATGAGTCCAAAAAATAAGGTAGTTGTAGACCTCTTTGTATCAAGTCTTTAAGAGGTCAAATCTGGCCTAATATGCATATAAGGGTAGAGTTATTATCATCTAAGTTTTGAGTTGAAGTCCTTAAGAGATATGGATTAGTTATTTAATCAGGTAGAGAATAATCAAGTAGATAAAGTAGATAAGGAATACTAAAGTAGGTAAAATAGGCATGTAATCCTTAATGGTATAAATCTATTACATATGTAACATGATTTGTAACCGTGTTTCTCATTCTATCTTCTAATCCTAAAATTTTGAAAACTAAGTATTGAATGGAATTTGAAAAACTAACTTCTAAATGGTAACTCCTATTGCTCTATAATCAATTTTAGAAGATGCTGAGTGGCCCTAATTTGTTATATTTAGTAAAATAAATTTAAAGTATAAGAATAAGATTCTTATACTTAACATTTATTTTAATAAATATATACTTGTAAAAATAATATATCTAATTACAAAAAAAATAAATGTCTTTAAAAAGGGCATACACCCTTTGCAAAGGGCTTACACCCTTATAATTACAAAAAAAAATAGACTTTCAAAAGGGCGTGTGTCCTTTGTAGTCTAAAGGGCATACGAAAATGGTTTGTATTTTTCATTGTGTCATGCTTTTTATCCCCCAACATTATGCATCCACCCCTATAGATTTTGACTTTTTTCATCCAAACTACCTCCCTAATCAGAATCAATAAAACTAACAAGTTCAAACTTTTTAATAGTGAATACTGAAATTGATAGTACCTTTCACATACCTTAAAATCCTCTTGGGTACCTTTATATGAATTGTTAATGGCTTCATATACCTTAAAATAATATAAACTAAATAAAAAATATATTATCTTGTGTGAGTTAGAAATATTAAGCTTTTAACAATACTTTTATAAGTTATCACATTAACTATTTTAGAACCATCTTATTTACATAACATAACTCTAGGAGTAACTAGAGTGGATATTGGTTTATAATCAACCATAATGAATTTATTCAATATATCCTTTGCATGCCTTATTTTCAAAATGAAAATTTCATCTTTACTTTGATGAACATCCATCCTTAGGAAGTATTGCATGAGACCTAGTTCTTTCATTTCAAAATCATTCATCATAGTAATTTATAATTCATATTTCATATTAGAACTTCTAACCATATAAAAAAAATTATCAACATATAAAATTATAATAAGGATATCATTACCTTCTTGTTTATAGTAAATAATAGGCTCATTCTTTCTTCTTTTGAATCTATTCTACTTAAAATATCCTTCAATTTAGGGATGCCATTTGAAATGACCCAAAAAAGCATCACTTCATTTAGAGTACACAAAAGAATAATAAATAAGGTCTAGTACAAGCAACTTGGTTTTACATGACATATCACAATCCCCATAACCAAATTTATGTACATACAACCGTTAATTAGGGTAATTACCCCTAGAAGATTATACAAGAAAGATTATTGCCCTATAAAATTTACTTGTAGTTTGAGTCATATAGATATATGATCCATAGAGATAAGCTTTGAAATATATGGATGAAGACACCTTCCTAATAGGGCCACCTAGGTGTCTTTATCCTATCCAAGAGACTCACATCTACATAAGTTTAGGTATAGGTCAGGGTAGCTTATCTACCCCTTCTTCGTACTTGGGATGCTTAGGTTAATAAAGCTATTTGAATGTTATGGATATGTTAAAAAACTAGGGAATTGTTTATTGTTCCTAAGTTCAAGAGTTGTGACATTTTTTTATAAGCCATGATTTATAATATAGAAGTAACATTTTTCTATTTGACTCAATCAATGATGTTCGTCTTTCAAGTTAATAAATGGGACTTATACCCTTTTAGATCTCTAAAATTTTAATAGGAATTTAATGAATTTTGGGTAAGTAAAGAGCCATTTATAGTACTATCCATATCTAGATCATTATACCATGATCTATAAGTTTTAGAGGTCATCGTATTACATGCACCCACTTATCATTTTACATAAAACAATTTACTATTGTGATTTAATTTAATTATCATGATTCTTGTCAAAGATTGATATCTTCACACAAGTGAGAATCATACCATTGACCAATACTACTTAACTTGTTCTCATAGCAACTTAGGACCATCGTGTAGGTAAGTAATTAAAGCTCTAAAGTACTATTTAATTATTATTTGGTTGTTATTATAAGAACCAATTATAATGTAGGATTAGATTTAAACCAATAATAAATGTACATCATTTAAGATTAATCCATATGATTACAAATCATTTGTTTTATTCATTATTTTCCATAATTCATCCTTCTAATAACATCAAAACTATTTATACTAACAATATTTTGTATTTCTTTATCATATTCAACTCATAATACTAGACAATCTTTTTCCACTTTTGTGTATATAGGTAATGTAACTAGATAAAATAAATCATAGCAAGTCTTGGTATGATCCCATGTCCTTAGAAGAATATTTTGGTAGAAGATATAGTATTTTGGTAGAGCTACAAAATTCACTAGTCTTAGATACAAATGTTATCAATTTCTATGGACTTCATCACTCCTAGCTACAAACTTCATCAAGTGATATAGACTTCAACAGGTGATGATACAAACCTTGAAAGAATTACTAAAAACTTTGTTAGAATTTATATAGACTTATTTAATTAATAATTAATTTACTTCCTTAAATGGATCTATGAAATATTTAATCAAACATAGTTTTCAATGCATTATTATGCTCTGACTTTGCATAAAAGAAGAGAAATTTAATTCAGGAAAGGATACTTCATTTTTGCAACCTAAAACATTTCCATTTATTTAATTATTTACTAAATCCAATAAATAATACATTAATTATCAATTTAGAATTTAAATGAACCAAATTAAATAATTATAATGAAATAGCTATGATGCTAACATTATCTACACATTTTGCCCCTAATAGAGATCGGGTAATTCTAGTGATGCAACTTAAATTATCCAACTTATTTTTGCATCAAAATTTAATTATAAATTTTATTATCCTTAGATGTAACATGCCAAGGGAAGGTCAAAATAACATATAATTTTAGAGACAATGTATTCTCAACTCAACTTGTACTTTGCTAACAACAATCTTTCACATGTTATAAAATGAATTTAAGTGTAGTTATATAAAACTCATGCAAAGAACTTGTCCAAACATAAAATGAACCTTTTATTATACCCATTTAACTATGATAGTACATTATTATATAAATAGGCTGAAATGATGTTTCTAACACTTGATAATGATCTTAACTCAATGTATTTTAATGTGAAAGTAAAATAGTTTATAATAGAATAACTCATAATTATAAAAATCAACTACTTTTACTAGTTTACCAAATGAACTACTAACGCTAAAAGACAAATTATAATTCATTAGTATTTTTATTAAAAATTTAAGAACATACCAATTATACAACGTACCATTCAACTTGGTAGTCTGAGTTAACTAGTCAATACTAAATTGGAAAGAAGTAATCATATAATCTTGTTTCCATTTACTTTCATGTATTAACAAAATAATGTTTTATAATTATAAAACATACTATAGTAAAATAAGTCAATGAATCATCTGTAAGATCAAACAAGTAACTAACTAAACCATTTTAAAGAGAGTCTTGCCTCATGAACCATCCCCTCGACCTATCTTATGAGCCCCCCATATGTGGCCCTTACCACTCCCAACCATCAGTTAAAAGGTGGAATCTAGATTTAAAGTTTTATGGGATGAGGTTGTGAGCAATAGGGAATAGGGAAGCCACTATTGAATTTCAATAATTGTTCACTAGATAATAAATTCATCATAATCTTAAAACTTGAATTAAAACATAATCACCAATAATCATGCAAATATGGAAACCTTTGTCTTTTTTTGAAGGTTTTATTGTTATACCTCATGATTTACTCAAGGTATGCCAATGATAAAATTAAAAAAAACCCATAGTGAGATAAAATAATCACCTAGAACCATGAGGTTAAATTCAACATTCACATTCAAAACTCGTTAAATAAATCACTAAGGAGTTAAAAAACTCACTCATTCACCATCTAACTAGGTATAATTATTTAATCACCTGCAACAATTGTGAAAAGTGATGAAATCACTATAACTAACTTTCATATAATGAAATTTTAATTCAAAAGCAATTGTAGATAGATGATAATACTAAGGATCTAAATAACTTATTCAAATATCCAATAATATAAACTAGATAATGTAAAAAATCATACTACCAGATCTAATATATTTACAAAAAATAATAACAATCAAGCAAAGACAATATTTTCCAAAATGATGCAATACATGCTAGGGTATTAATCTAAAATTTTTAGCTATTCAACCCAACCATTTTTATGAGTAAAAATTAATAAACTTGTAAAATGCCATGAGCATATAATAAAAATAAAACCCAATAAACTATTACACAAATTCTACCCAAGAATGGCCATAGTACTAAAACTCTAATTAGAAGCCCAAATTATCATAAGTAATTAGCAATATAAAACCCAACAAATTAATATCACCAGGCCTCTACCAAAAACAAATGGCCATATAAATGAAACCCTCATTTTAGAAACCCAAAAGGTCATAGTAAACAACAAAATAAAAACCTAAAATGCCTTTTACAATCTTAATGCCAAAACAACCAAGCAAAATATAAGTGATAAAATATTTAATTTGTCCATATTCCTAGCAAAGAGTTATATCAACAAAAATAGAGATTTCATCGCTAGGGTTCAAACCCAAAGTTTAAAATAGCTTGGTAACCTAAATAAAAATAACCCATATATCAAAAACAAAATATTACATTGATTTAATTGATTTGGGGTGTTTTTATGTTCATCAAAATGTCTTATGACTTCCTCATGAACCTAAAAATAATTTTAATTTTATTTCAATTTAACAAAAATCAAATTCAAAATAGATATTTCTTTCCCTTTTCAAAAAGTAATACATCACTTACTTGATTCGATTTTGCCTTCCAAGAAATGAAGGGAGTTATTGTGTACTTGCCAAATAGTTTTCATGTATTACATCATGCCTAGCCTCCTTTTCTAACTGAGCCATAAGTTTTTCTTTCTCCCTCCTCTCACCTAGTTAGGTTTTTGAACCCATCTACTAACTGTCACCATTCTTGTTTTCTCCTAGGGTTTCTTCTACCCATCTTTTCTCCTACGCCTCTGTCCTCAACTACCCTCAATAAAAACAAAAAAGTAATGCTATGGAAAAAGATCCAAATATCTCTCAAATTTAACAAACAAAATTCATGAATAATTTGTTCCATTGACAAAGATTTTAGTCATAATTCTTTTTGTTTTGAAGTCAAAATGTCGACACCCCTTTTTAGATAGGTTATAATTACCAAATTAAATATTTAACAAAGCATTTAATTAGGTCTTATTACGTAGGATTTAAACAATAACAAATGGTTGAATAACATCTCCAAGAGGGGATTTAAAATAATTAAATAATAATAATAAAATAATAACCCTTCATATCAATAAAACACCAAAAGGCTAAAAAATATAAAAGTAAAATGAAATAAGTAGGGAAGTTTAAGAATGAGTTCGAGTAAGATGATCAAAACCAAAAACAATAAAATAACAAAAGAATATAACAAGTGATGAAATAATCACAACTAACAAACTATTCCTACTTAATGGATTATGTATTATATCCCTTTTACCTATGTTGGTATCACTTGACTGCTCACTACCTTGACTTGTCATTACCTTGATCATTTGAGTCCACTACTAGCCTAGCTCATGTACATGTACCTACAACCATAAATAGGCATTAACACCTAAATGATATAAACTAGCATGATAATATGACTAAATTGAATAATACAAAGTTCAAAAACTAGTCAAAATTAATATTGTAACCAAGATAACCAAATCACCTTGTTGTAACATAACTACTACTAAAATTATCAAATAAACATGATCTAAATCAGATTATATCATAACTAATACAACAACATCAAAATAACAATTCTATAAGTATAGTTAACAACGTAAAAGTGTGTTGAAAAATATAAAATAGTCTATGAAATAGGTATGTAAGTTAGGTTGTAACACCATTTTCTTGGTGCTTGCTTGAGGCCATACAAATCCTTCTTCAATTTGTATACTTGGTCTTATTTTCCTTGAAATACAAAACATTTTGGTTGATGTACATATAATTTTTTTTCTAAGTACCAATTCAAAAAAGCACTTTTCACATCCATGTGATATACATTTTTTTTTTTGATCTGCTAGTGAAAACACCATTCTAATTGTATCTTGTCTTTCCAATGGTGTAAATCTCTCTTCATAATATATGTCATATCTTTGAGTAAATAATTTTGAAACTAGACATGCCTTGTGTCTTTCAATATTACCATCACTATTGTACTTAGTCTTGTAGACCTATTTAGTACCAATACACTTATTATTGTGTGGAAGTTCTATAAGTTCCCAAGTATCATTTGTATGAATGAAATCCATTACTCTTGAATTAATTGCACCCAAACATTATTAGTACATGCATCTTCAAAACATGATGGCTCAAAATTAGCTTATGTAAAAGGTTCATATTTTATTATCTCACCTTTTAGACATTTTTCATGTGTTTCACTTGTTTCACTTTGATAAAATTCACTTAGGCTTCTTGATTTCCTTACAAAACTATGACTTAAAGCATGACTTGTAATTAGAATACAAAAACTAAATGACAGGATTCTTAGTGGACTTGTAGCACTTGAAGCTAAAATACTAGAAATATTTTTCATCAATAATATCATTATAAATACCATCATTACTAGTAGATATTGGCTTGTCAATATGGCATTTATCTTTGCCGTGGCTATACACTTCCCATTCATTAAAAAAATGCATGTCAACACAAAAATATTATTAGTGATTGGATTATAAAGCTTATAAGATTTTATTTTTTGACTATATCCAACAAAAATACAAGACTCACTCTTTAGATATAACTTTTTTTTTGGGATCAACTACATGGACATAGGCTAAACAATTGACCACAAATATCAGAGTGAACTAATTGAACTAGACGATGAACCCTTCATGCACTACCATTTAGAAACTTTTCTCTTGCATCTTTTAATTTAACACAACTTTACAAACCTCCTTGTGTTCTTAAACCTTTGGAAAACCATAGATCAATTTTTGTGATGTTAGTAACTTCAAACGTTGAAAATTAAAGTGTCCAAACTTGAGATGCTACAACCAACTCTTATCTTTGTATGCCATCAGTGAGGTTGATACCATGTTCTCCAAACATCAAATAAAATATCCTATTTATAGAAATAGGTACAATTGTAACAACCTTATTTACTTGATTATTGTCATATATTGTACATTACTTATCATCAAACACCACCTTATAGTTCTTTTTACATAGTTTTCTAATACTCCAAAAATTATGCCTTAACTTTGAGGGGTAATAAATATCATTAATACATTTCTTAATTTCTTTAGTATTCACCTTCATGGTTATTTTTCATGCTTTCACCTCCAAATATTTGTCACCAACAAGTTTGATATAAGTTTTAAAACTTTTATCCATTGTATAAAAAGCCTAATTATTCCCTGACATGTGATTGGAACACCTTGAATCTAGGTACCAAACCTCTTTATAACTATGTTTAGCTTTGTCATATGAAATCAATAAATTTCATGGAGAAACATCCTCATCCTCATTAGCATAATTATCACTTCTACTTTCATTTCTTGCTTTTAATCTACATTTTCATTCAAAGTGACCATACATGCATAAGTAATGACATTAAAGTTCTATCTTATCAAACCTATCTCTACCTATTCAATTTTCAATTGAACTACCTCTTATTCCTCTATTTCCTCTTGAATACTTATAATTCCTATTTTTTTCTTTGTCCTTGATTACTTTTGTTGTTTGTTATTCTATGTTTGCCTTATACTTAGTTGTTTTTGTTGCTAGTGTTGGCACCTTTGTTTTTGTTGCTAGTGTTGGCACCTACACTCTTTGTGATATTTAATTTTGAGGCAAATCCTTCTTGTCACTTTATTTAAATGTGTGTCTTAGTGTTTCTTCATGGGACATAAGATATCTATCTAGGTGATCAAACTCAAGAGTAGTCAAATATTTGTTTTTTTCAGTGATGATAGTAACATGGTTCCACCTTGGTGTTAGACACCTTAACACAAGTTATTTCATTAGAAAATTTTCATTCAATATTTCTCTAAGATTAACTATCTTATTGACCACATCATTTACTCTTACACAAAAATCACTCACACATTCTTCTTGTACCTTCAAATTCTCTCTTCAAAGTCTGTAGCCTAACCACTTTGACTTGTTCACTACATTGGTAAGATTATTGTAGAGTCTGTCATGCATCCTTGGTTGTCCTTGCACTTAAAATTCTTGGATATATGATCTTAACTATAGTTTTCTGAATATTAAACAAAGCTTGTGAATTTTTCTTCTTAGTTTTTTTTTGGCTTGTCTATTATGAACTGGAATAGTGGCCCAATCAGGGGGGTCTTCATAACTAGTTTTTACAACCTTCCATAAGTATTCTTCTATCAAAAAAGTCATCGTCTTGATGCTTCAATACTCACAGTCAATTCCACTAAATTCTATAATGGAAAAAGAGTTAATATTGCACATGATCTATTTTTAGAAAGACCTAAACACAAAACTACAACCCAAACCTTGTTCTGATACCAATTGAATATTTTTTAATAGATTAAATATCTTATTGTTTATCAAAAACAAAATCTAAATACAATTAACTCACAATATATATTCTATACACAACATAAAATTTAGAAATACACATTCATCCTATTGAATATTTTGCATCATCAATTTATTTTTCTCATTCTCCTTAATAAAAATTCATGTAATACAATATATATGTGTGTAAACATAATTTTTTATAAATAAATTATTGTAAATTTATTTAAAAAATAAAAATAAAGAATATTTTCATTAAAAATAAAATAATCTTATCTATAACTATTGGATAGCTTTATTCTTTTAAAATTAACCTAAAAAACACTTGCATAAAAATTTAATTAACAGTTTTGATTTTAAATACATAATTTTTAATTATATATAAATTACTTTTAATCAATGAAATTATCAAAATAATAATAATTATTATTAAAATATTCTTACATTTAGACGAAAGGAAAATTACTTGTATTTGTAATCCTATTTTTATAAATTCATTCCATGCCATATGATTTTCTATTCATAATTAAATGTGTCAATCTCGAATTAGTATCATTTTCACTGTCAAGCAATATCTTAAAAAAAGAAATAATATGCAGCACACACAATATTAATTATTAAAAAATAAAAATAATTTCAAAATAAATATCATTTAAATTGTGGTCTATTTTAATTACATCAAAGCTTTTTAAGATTCATCAAAGCTTTTTAAGGTTATTTTTAGCTTTCTTTTTTATTTTAATATCACATGTCATAATTTAGTCTCTTACTAATCTAGTCGGAAAGGTCTGATATTTTACTCTTTTGGGCAACCTCAACAGACGAAATCCTCCAAATTAAAAAAATGAGGGTGACGCTGCTCACAGATTCATCTATTACTACAGTCGGCAGATCATCTGAATCCTCTGGTCTTAGTTTTAATTTTGATCACAGAACAAGATCCGATTCAAAATTTTATCATGAGGTTTCATTTATGAGCAGGCCGACTGGTAGCACAATTAGCTCTTCCCGCAATGGCAATGGCAATGGCGATGACAATGACAATGACGAGGCAATTCGAGAAGAAGAAGAGGACATTGTCTGCCGAGATGAAAAGACTGCTGAGGAATGGGTAAGAATAATACAAGGTTATGAAAAAGAGTTAGAGGTCATTAAGAAAACCATATACAAGAAGCCTATACCTGCGACAGTTGGAAATCTGTTGAAGCTGAAGCAGCTTCATAATCTTGATAGAATGGTTAAAAAGGAATATAAGTTGAAAAGAGACAGTGTGGTGGAGTCATTGGGCGAGTTCCAGAGGGTTATAAAGGATCTCAATCAAAACATCGCCACCGCAGGAGTTTCTTCTTGTGACATTCAAGATTTAGCCCAACACAGACGGAATATTTTCATGGACAGAAAAAATCTTCTTAGAGAAAGCAAACTGCTTGAGTTAAAATGCAAATCACTACATCAAAGAATGAAGATCAGGAAAATGGACATTTCCTTTGTGGCAACAGAGTTGAATCGAGCTGCTGAGAGAACCGTATAACGTATTGTTCTTCATGGACATTATCTATTTTCATCTGTGGTGACTGAAGGGGCTAAGGAGAGCTCTAGAAATACCATATTATTTTGCATGAGAGGATCTGTAAAATTGAGCAGCTGAGACGGAATTCTCCTTTTGTTAACTTATTTTTGCAGGTATGGAATTTAGATGGCCGCCTTTTTTAATTTTCAACACAGTAATTATTGTGAGGATGTAAATCTGGAACAAAATAGTGAGGATGTATATCATGCATAGCAATATTTTCAGGTCACTGGGTACTTACACGGACAAAGAACGGAACCAGTGGCTTGTTATCGATGGTGATAACAAGTCCAGTTCAAGAAAGCATAAGCCGCATTATTATTTATTGTTTCTGCGGGGTTGCCATTGTTGAGCGCTGCATGGTTTCTTGCATGGTTGCCCAGATCTCGCATGTCCATCATTGAACTAGATCTTCAACTGAGTGTATATTAAGTATTAGATTTATATTAAAAATAATTTATTATTTTATATTAATAAGTGTGTTTATAAACTGTTGGACCAATCTTTTCTTTATTTATTTCTAAATCTTTGATTGAATATGATTCCATGCCTCCGCTAGAACACTATTGGATATATATTCTTTTTTGAGAACTTTCTTTGATGATATGAATTCTCTCTGTTTTTTTTTTAAAAATAAATAAAAAAACTTTCCTTGATCAAATGAATTATACACACATATATATATGAACTTTTTTTTATAAATTGAATTTATTTAAAAAATAAATAAATCGATGAAACGGATTTATTTTTTGATTCAAATTTTAGAAATTTCTAATGGTATCTTATGAATAAATAATTAAGTATTATATGAGTTCAAATAAATTTAAGAATAATATTATTAAAAAAAATTAATAATTTTTTTTTTGGTTTTGTTTGGGATGTGTTTTCACACTATCTTTTTTTTTTTTGGCGAATATATATTATATTCTTTTAAATAAATATATTATATGTTCTAATCTTTTTTTTCTCCGGCAAATAATTTAAAATAAAATCTCTATAAACATGCATTTTTTATTTTATTTATGAAAATGTGTTGAGTGAAAATATCCAAATTAGAAAAAAAAACTATTAACGAATTTTTAAATCATAGTTATCCATTATAACATCTTCCAATAAATATCTAAATATATAGTACAATATAATCCCAATTTGATTAAGAAAAAGAGGGAAATTTTCAAAGAAAAATTGGGGAGATATTCTCAACCTCCTACATACCAAACTTGTTAGAGTTTTTTCATGAATCATGGTCAAATCCCATAAAATCACCATATTTTAGGTAAACATCTAAGGACAAAATGGTTGGAAGAGGATGTGAATTTACTACAAAGCGGACTGAACAAACTTAAAAAATAAGAAAATACATTTAAATAATTTTGAATGTTTGTGCACAAAATAAACCAGGTGAGCCATACTAAGATGCATCAAGTGAGAGTCAATAGGGAGGCCTTAGTATGAAATACACCAAAAGAAGTGTGCTTGATTTTGTTCAATGATAGATATCCACATAAGATCAAATATTCTTCTCCAATTAATTTTTTTTTTTTTCTTTTTTTTCTTTTCTTTCTGGAATTGACTTTCCATTTAGATTTGAGAATTTTCACAAGAATAGACTACAAAGAGAGAAGTTAATAATGTAACCAAGGTTTATATTGGTGGAAGGGGGTCTCAACAGGCCACTTAGATTCAATCTACCAACTAGAGGTAGTTTTCATGCCAATCTTGTGGAAATGGATATTAAGTATGAAAATTTTAATTTCTAAGATGGACTCATGATCAATAGATTATAACTGAAATTAGTGGTGTAATATATGCCAAGATATTTATTTTCCGGTTTGACTAAAAAATAGGTTTGAGATCATTTTGATTCAATTTTTAAAAAATTGAAGACTTTTAACCTAGGGCAAAAGGGTGAAGAAGAATTCATATTATACATAAGAACTAGAAACCACTATAGGGACAGATAGTTGAGAGATAGCGTAGATCAAAACCAATATTTTTACTAAATCAAAGCCTTTTGATAAGCTCTGAAGCCTTTTAGATACTCTTAGCTACAAAGGTTCCCATAATGGTGATAGGGACCTAAGTGAGCAATAGAGTTTAAAAATTCAAATATTTATAATATCCTTCGCCCATAGGGATGACCTAAGTGATGTAATTCATAATAAGGATTTTATAGATTTCATTACCATCTAAAACATATATGATTAATTTAGGATAAAAATCATAGCTTTGGATTTGAATTTATAAAACTCCAAACCTTCATAAGGACCTTGACTTATAACATATATCCCAAGCTACTCGATGGAATCCTCAATTGCCCTGAATGTTCACCCATAAAAAATCCCTTAAATTATATTATAATTTAGCATAGGAAGCCTAAGAGGGAGTGTAACAATAGGAGTAGTAAACATGAGTTCCAATAAAAAACTTAGAGAAAATTTGGAATTTTTCTGTTAATGAGAGTGGTTTGGATATCTAATAAGAATTGTTTTTCCACCCTGTGCACCACATACTACTAGAAAATCAAATGGAGAGCCTTTAAATACAAATGGTATGCTCATAAATTTAAACTTATCTCTAGGATGAATCTAATTTTACTTATAATGCAAAAAATAAGTAGGCAAGGGGGAGATGTATTGTCTATAACATTGGGTTTGTTTCCATTGAATGGAAGAACCCAATTCTAGATAAAACACATCAATTTTTTTTAGAAAATTGGATATGTAGTTCTCTTCTTCAAACAATACAAGAAAGTAACAATTTTTTTTTCCTTATCCATTTGAGAGTGAGTTTTGGAAATAAATATACCTTTGACCATGTTTTTGGATGAGTAACTAGCTAGCAAGTAGCTAAAGCCTTTAACAACTATCACATAGAGAGTATGAACTAGTGGGAAACCCTAATGGAAAAAGAAGAATAGATCAAATGGGTAAGATTGAACCCTGTTAATTTCAATTTAGGTGCATGCATCTTGAAAATTAATTTTAATTATGCTGAAATCTATGGGGTTAAATCCTAAGGCTTCAAGCATAGCCAATATGAAAGGCTATTCAATTTGGTTATAGGCTTTTTAAAAATCAATATTGATGAATAAATACTTTTGGCCAAACCTTTAGGTCCATTCCATTCTTTGTTGAGAAAAAATGATGTTCTATAATATGAATTTATTTCACATAACATTGTTTGCTTAGAATGAAAAATGATGGTAAGAATATATCTAAATTGAAGAATAATATCTTTAGAAATAATTTTATAGGAAACATTAAGCAGAGTAATAGGATGCCAACTAGTTATGAGTTCCAAATCCATTGGATTGGAAGTGATTTAATATTACCTTAGTTAATGGGCTTTCCAAAGGAATGGGGTTAAATGGAATTAAGATAGACTTTGTGCAAATTGGGACACATAATATCCCAAAGAGTTGGATATAATTCATAGAGAAAACAATAAAAACCTAAGGAATTATTGATGACCATTTAAATCACCACCTTATGAATATATTCAATACATATAATCCTATCACATGCCACTAGTTGATCTTCAAATGTTTTTTAGAAAACCATTTGGAGACATTTGTTAAGAGAATATTTTGGTTTAGGTATAGATGGTTGGGATGAAAAACATAAGATGATAATAAGCCATAAATCCTTTTATAATATCAATAAGATGTGTAAGCTGAGATCTAAATTATTGAATGGCTTTAACAAAATAAAACATTTTTTTGGAACCAAGTATAGAGAAATCTTTTTACAAAGCTCTATCCCTTATTTTTTAGTATAAATGAGCTTAAACTTGAGCTCTTAGAGCTTGGTAGTTTCCTTCAAATTTAATTTTATGCTACCACAAGGTAGATTATTTTTATAGATCTTCATTAAAGTGAGATATCTCCAAATCATGTGAAAACCAATTAAATTTATGGTGTGAGTTCATGTGGGATCTACATTAAAAATTAGTGTCTTGTTGGCTATAAATATAGAAAATTAACATAATCCTACTAATGGCATTATCCCACCACTCAATCTAACCATAAGTTCTATAAGGCAAGGGAGTAATATTTCTTGATCTAATAGTGAACATTTTGATCCTAGAGTGATGAAGGTGGGAAATATCAAGATAGAATTGAGATTTGGCAATCTTGGCTTGAGGAATGGGCCACTCATCTCAATATTAATGGGAAGCTGGTCTGAGAGCAACACATCATGAATGACTACCATAGGGTGGTCATAATTATTGGAAGATATAAAAAAATTATTCAAAAATAAAATCATGGTCTAAACATTTCACCATTTTGTGAAAGACTTGGTGAAATCTAGACCATTTCAACCAAGGTGAGGTGGAAATAATGTAGTGGTGATGGTTAGGATCAAAGATACCAAGCATATTACACATGTACACACATACCTTTATTTATCTATCATGCCACTGTGCTAGGGTAACCCCATCCTTGTCCTTTTATGAATAAATCATGTTAAAATCACCATAAAGGATCCATTTGGAATATAGTAGTGAGTCAATAATCCAACCCTAAAATTCATTCTTTCAATCACATCATTAGAGGCATAAATATTGGCAATGTCAAGAAGGTGGCCAAAAAATTTGATGAGGGTCCAAACCGCCTAATGTGTGGGATCCAAAATAATATCAGATGAATGGATGGGGAAATCAATGATACCACACCCCCCATTCATTCTCATGTGAATACATTTGAAAAATAACTCCCATCTTAATTGTTCTGATGGTAGAGGAGTGAGAAAATAAATAAATCTTAACTTCTTACACGGAAAAAATAATAATGTTAAAAAATAACTAACATGTATCCCTTACTATTAATTTTCAAGTCATTTCTAGTAATACCTCACACATTCCATGAGTACTCTATTAGTAATTAATCTATGTTTGCATAGTGGTTTCCTCATTCTCATCAGATAAAATAGAAAATTTATCTTCCACATAGGATTTTTGGTTATCTTTCATGAAATAACTCAAGAAAAATGCCCTACACTTTTATTGCAAGTAATCAAAATATTCATGTGGTGAAGACATATTGTGTTCTCTATTGTATAAATATTTATAATCAACCATGATAAGTTGATATGTTTCTTTTGGTTATTTTTCCTCATGTGTAGGGTTCCATGGTTTGGAGAATGTTATTTGTATCTTAGAGTGAGATAAAATGGTACTGCCTTTAGGTTGTAGATGATAGGAAGTGCATTAATGTTTGGGGTGGTAAAAGATGGTTTATTTATAGCCATCATATAATAACCTATTAGTTTGTACACAGTAATTTGGGCCTTACCCAATGTGCAATTTTTTTTATTTCCCTTCTTGGTAATAGCTGTACATCCATTCAAAGATGTGTTTACATTCTTAATCACCTCATGAGAGGGTTTGAGCAGTGTGGTTGGTCTAGGGTTGTCCATCAATGGGCACTAATATAATTTTTTGGTTCATGCCCTGACATTAAAAATAGTATTGACTATGATGGCATAAATCACCCTTAGTGAAAAATGTTTATCCCCACTTTGGATGTCAATGGGTTTCTTGAGATATTTGGCGAGATTCACTTCCACACATATATGTTTCTAGGGTCAAGATCCATAAAATATTAATTAAACCCTATGAAGTGCCTATGGTTTTAATCAATATATGGAAAAAATTACAACAGGGTAAGGGAAGGCTAAAAAACTATATCAAGACTTGTATTATTTGTATGGATTGTTTCAAGATGACAAAGTCTTAAGTCTGATAAGAGAATAATACCAATGTGTTATGGATAAACCAGGGCCAATGAAAAATAATTGTATGCCATTGCTCTAGGTTATTAAAATTAAACAAGAAAAAAACCATGGTTAGATTCTAGAATCCCTTAAGCTTAAAACCATGGGGAACTAACCAAGTGTTTTGAACCCAAAAATTCAATATAATTTTAGTAAGAAACCAACTAACAAAATAGGTAAAAGTAAAATTTTCATAGAGTAGTTTTAATCTTTATCTACTTATGGGAATTATAAAATAACATTGGGGAATATTTAAAGGATAAGGTCATTACCTCATGAAATAACTTTAGGATGAATTTTTTTACTTGCTTTGGTGCCATTGCTTCCCATAGCTCCATCATAAATACCTGTAATAAATGATGTTATAGTAAATGATACAGGCGCTGAGGATGAGGTCATTAAATGCAAAAATTATGTACCCAAAGGGTGAAAATGTAGATGAATTGAAATAAATGTGTAACCTTTAGAAAACTAATAATAATAAAATAAGCTCCCTACTAGATAAAATGGTAATATGATTAACAAACATGCGAGCAAACCCTAGTATAAAGGTTTTTTCCATCAGTGACTCACTTTGTGATTATTTCACTCTATTTAAAATTTTAGTTATTTTTAAATATTTTTTAATAGATTAAATACTTTAATATTTAGTAAAAACATAATTAAAATAAAAAATAACTAACAACATGTATGTCATACACAACACAAAAAAATTGAGGCTAGCACATTCATTATATTGAATGTTTTGATTCTTCAAATTCTTATTTTCATTCTCCTTAATAATAAATGATGTAATACAATGTATATATAAAATTATATATGAACATGATTTTTTTTATATATCATCTAATGTAACCCACAATTACTAGTTGTTAATATAGTATTATCATAAGTGTGATTGATGACAAAATATGCACTAAATAACATATAATTAGAATAGATAAGTTTTTTACCCTAAAGTTGGATATAGCAATCCTTACTTGGTAAGATAAGGTTAAGAATATAGAAATGACAATGTACAAGGGTGATGATCAGATTTATAGTAGGCCAATTGTGTGCTGAACTCAGATATAAATATATACTAAATTTCCTAAACTGAGATAAACTAAAAATAGAAAGTATAACTATGATAAATATAGAAATGGAAAAGAAGTAATGTACTTATCTTTTTCTGATGTTAATATAGTTCTAGATCTGGAACAAGTAGAAAACATACTAGAAGAACATTCTAGAATAGTCATCAGATTCTAGATTGAGTGCCTCTAGATCCATAAACACTAACATCAACCCTAAAAGATTATGTCGATGCTACTATATGAACTTGACATAACTATCCTATATGGAATACCTACTAGAAAAGGATGTGACCATTTGGATGCTTCTAGATTTAACTTCATCTTTGCTATGGTGTATTTAGATCTAGACCATGGACTATCACTCCTCATGAATTTTCAAAACAACTTAGAAAAAATGGGTTCAAGGGCACATGGTGTTGAGCTGACCCCAAAAACCCCTATATCAATTTATTCCACCTATATAGTCAATAATCTAAAGAGGGCCTTATATTGATGTAGTTATCCCCTATGCATTGGGTTGTGTGTGAATCATGCAATATATGCAAAACAAGTACAATAGTGACCTAGCTTATAACTTGGAAAATATAAATCTTAGGTTGATCCTTTAGTACTTCAGACTTATGTATGTGATGTCTATTTGATTGATATGAAAATAAAATAATATAGAAAAGCTTTGCTCACCTAGTGAGTAGGTAAGAAGTCTCTAGGTGAGGAATGAATGAAGGTTGATCTTGAATTTATATCAATCCCTTTTGAGAATTAACTCACATTAGAGAACTTAGGCTTACCATTAGGATACATTTCATTTGAAAATTGGAGGAATTTAGGGCATTATACACTTCCATCAAGTTAGGACACTAACATCAGTGTCTATCCCAGATGTTAGTGTCTAGGGAACTTGAAAGTAGGTACAGATTCAAAACTTATAGAGGTAGAAGATATACATGTTTTAAGCATTATGGGAAATATAGAAGGTTTGGGTCATGAATATAAGATTGGTTAGACTAAGAGATAGGCTAAAGGGCACAAGATAGAGTAGATGTAAGACTTTGAAAAGTGGGAAAGGTCTAAAATTGAGAAGAAAAACCAAGGTCTATGTTTTTTAAGTGTTAAATATTGAGGCTCTATATAATCCATAAAATAGTCTCTACATTACCCCACCTCACCCCCCCTCCTTAATATAGTAATAAAATTACTAGTTTAAAGGAAAGGAATGCATACCTAGGTGTGTATAACACACCTTGCCTTTGCTTGAGTCTAATTTGAGTGATTTACTAGTGATTGACCTACAACTATTTTTTTATAGTATATAATCAATGCTTGAAATTTGGAATTAAAGGTAATTAAAAATATTGAAATATAAAGAGAAAGGTTTATGAGTGCACCTATGTAGCAATGTAACCACTTTACCTATTGGCAAGGTGATTTAAAAAATATATCAGTGTAAGGATATATATATATATACATATATGTACACACACACACACACACACACACACACACACACACACACACACACACACACATAGAGGATAGAAAAGTAAATTATAGCTTCAAACAAGCCAGGAAACATATAGTCCTCCAAGTATATGTCTTATGTGCCTTGCTAAAATGGTCTTGACTATAATAGAAGGTAGGAATACATATTCAATATATATTTATTTTTTATTTTCTAGCATAATGAAGAGAAGGGGTAGCTATAAAACATCCCATAAGGTCCAAGATTCACCCTCAAGTCCATAATATCTCTATCATTGTCTCCATTCATACAATTTATGAATGAGAACCAAAAATTATCTCATTGTCCCAAGTTCCTTCAAGAAGATAAAATGTAAATTAATCCAGAAAGAAATCCTCAATGCTATAAGCTTCTCTTACAATCTTAATCAGTTTTATGCCCTTTCTCAAGTATATCCATATGCTTTATACTTAAAATAATGAGTACATCCACATATTTTCACACAAAATAGGGAACTAAAACATATTTCTTAAAGGACCAAACACTTACCTTTATTCCTACAAATCTAGAGTTTTCTCCAACATGTTGTCCTATCCCCAAAGTTATGGAAATTGTACTTAATTATTCCAATATTCTAATGCAACTTAAAATAATGAGAAATTTTTGTAGGTTTATTACTACTTATGAAAGAGAAGAGGTTGTTATTTTTCATAGACTTTAAAAAAAGACAAGTTTAAATGGTTTTGTCTCCCTGTAATATTTTATTAGAGAATGAAAATTAAAGATTTTTTAATTTTATAAATCCTTCCTTTACTCAACTATCCATGAGACATCTTTTTGGGCTAATAAAAGACAATAAAAATCATTTTTTGGATTTTTTAATTTTGATTATATTTATATATCCTAATATTGACATTTCAAGGGTTTCCCTTTAGGTATTATTTATCTAGGAATCATTTATGAAGGAAAATTTGAACCAAGGTATCCACATAGACAATTATAAAATTCAACGAATAGAAACCTAAGGATACAAATAAACATAATTCTAGTCAACCCTGTACACATAAGCCAAGACACACATACAATTAGGTTAGGTGAATGTTCACTTATTGTCATTTCCCTTATTTCCATAATAACGTCTATCACCAACACACTTGATTCACCCATTAAAAAATTCATTTAATAATATTAATAAAATAAAAAATATATCATCATATATTGAACCATGTTTTAGGGATTCCCTAAATCCTACCACTATCACCTTGATCATTTTGTATAACACTTGTGCCCATATGCACATTGTATCATATATCTAGATTTGGATTGCTTCTATCTTGGTACAAGTAATAAAATCCATAACATGGTTAAATTTGTATCCATATAATTAATTATATAAATACTTTAACCAAATTATTAATAATCAAGGAATAAGCAATATTACATATTTTTGAAATTTACTTAACTCATTGCCACATATTAGTAAAAGCAACATAATAAACATGTACAACAATGAATCTACATATTTATGAGTAAAAATGAGTTAAAAATAATCCATCATAGATAATATATAGGAAAAATAAATCATGAAAGCCAATACATAAAATAGAGTTTATGCTAGCATGATAGTCCACTGCATGTGTTTTCATATTATCTATATTTGACATAAAATAACAAATATATAAGCACTAATAATAATAACTTGACAATATGTTATGTCTCACATAACTTATTCAATCAAGGTTAAGATTTAAATAAATTAAGTTTATTAAATGTTTATGATGGTAAAATTTTAATATCATTAAACTATTTGCCAAAATGCAAATTCTAAGAAGATACTAAATAAAAAACATTGAAACAAAATCAAATAAAAAAAATTTAATTGAATACCTGAAAATTTTAAAATTTTCCATAATGGAAATAGTAAATCAACTATATGAATTGAAACACTTTAGATTCTATATGATCTTATTTATTGGAATCTATAAATGTTCTATAACATAATGAACCCAATGATTAATTAAAACCCATAATATGTATGATAGAAAAGTTTGTCTAAGCTTCATTGAATTATATATAACCAAAGTATTTCACATTATATTATACCTAAAAAAATACATAACTATACATCAATTTGGTCATAATATATTAATTTAAATTCAAAACATCTATAAAAATTCATTCATTATTGTTTAATATAACATAATATTGAAAATATCAAAAATCAAATATTTTATTAAAAACAAATCATCCAATTTAATTGATGGAAAAAATATCTCATAATATTCAAATTCAAATTTAAAAAATGTTATAGATATGCAAAATAATTCTTTAAAATTATAAATAAAATGTGTGATAAAAACTTCTTTTAGAGTCAAATCAATCTCTCCTATTCAACAAAGTGAATATAATATTTTTGGTATTAATCCATTTAAAATTTATGTTTTTAATCATGTAATTAAGGTCAATTACTTATATTTAATAAAATAAAATATTTTTTTATTAATGTTGCTGATGGAAAAAATATATTATTATCAAACCATTTACTGAAATACAAATTCTTATAAATACAAAATAATTTTCTTAGGAAGCAACAAAATGATTATTTTTACAAACCAAAAAAAAAATTAACTGAGTACTCAAAAGATTTTAAATTTTCTAATTATGCAAATGTAAGTCAATTATGTGATTAAAAACACATTAGATACTATATTATCATATTTTTTAAAAGTTATAAAATTTTGACAACATAATGAACCCAGTAATTAGTTAAAACCTGCAATATGTCTGATAGAAAATTTTGTCTTGACTTCATTACATTTTACATAACTAAACTATTGAACATTATATTATATCTCAAAGCAAGTACCTAACCATGAATTTATTTCAAAGTCATAATTTTGAAATCATTTAAAAGAAACAATCATTCATTATTATGTACAAAATAACCTAATAATTGAAATATTTAAAATTAAATATAAAAGTATTTTAAAAAAACTATTCTATTTAATTCATAGAAAAAATACCTAATGTAATATTAAATTCAAAATTTAAAAAAATATAATTATGCAAAATAATTCTTCTAAATTAAAAATAAATGAAATATGTAATAAAAAGATCATTTGAAATCAAATCAACCTCTCATATTCAACAAATTGAATGAAATGTTATAGTAGAAAAAATAACATAATGATTAAAATATTTAAAAAAAACTATTCAGTTGATGGAAACAAATACCTAATATAATATTAAATTAAAATTTTAAAAACTATTACAAAATAGTTATCTAAAATTCAACACACACACACACACAAAAAAAAAATTCCTTTGAAATCAAATCAATCTCTCATATACAACAAATCAAATCAAATATTTTTGATATCAATGCATTTAACAATTTATTTTTTTAGGCACGATCTCCTCGTAAGACAAATTGAGAAACCTTGTTTCTACATAATATACCATCCAACTTGGGATGTATTGGTGAGGTTTTATCTTGTAAATAATTCCATTAACACACACTGATTATTGGTTTCAATAAAAGAAATGTTACCAAATTTTGAGTTAGAGAAATGATGTGATATATTTATTGGGATTGATCATACTTAAATTTATTAAAAATATGAAAAATAAAAAATAATATTTTAACTAATTTTAAGGTCCTCACTTCTTGGTCGTAATAATAATAACTAAAAAAAAAAGTATCAAACCAAAATATTGGTCTATGTACATTGAACTATCAAAACTACACAATGATTCAAACCCACAACATCTTTAAAAACAAAATAAATATCCAAACTCTACTATATATATCTTGACCTATAAATTTACATAAGTGGCATATAAAAAACTATCAAAAACACATTTTCAATTTCCACTTTCGTAGAAATCAAAATATTTCAACCTATCAAAGGTACACAAATGTCATGTAAGAAAATATCTAAAACCCTATTGATCTTTGTGGGATGTCTGTGAAAAAACCTGTTATGGTGGAACTCCCCTATTTAGGGAGATAGTTTGGTTGGTATCTTTATTCAATGGCCTTTTAGTTAGGACATCACTATATCTTTAGTCCCATAGATACCACTTGGGATGGTTGGGTGGCACCCTATCCTCATTCAATTGAGCCTCACATGTGGAGCACCCAACCTCCCAGTAATGATTTCCCCTCTATAAATATGCAAATTATTTGTGAAGATGTGTACTTTTTTTTTTTTTTTTTTGTTGATTTTTGAAACATTAAATTACCATACATTACTAGTATTTTTTTATAAATGAGTCATATTTTTCCTTAGATTAAGAGCATGGACGTAAATTATAACTTACCATGTAATGACACACCCACACCCACACCCACACTGATGCATTCCCCAAAGTAAAAAGAAGAATAAGAAAAAAACAAAGGAAAAAAAGAAAATTAAAAAATGGGAGTCGCTTATCCAAAATATTGAATGTTTTTTATATTTTTCACGTAGAAAAAATCAAATTATAACACTTGTCCAATGAATTTGGTAACTAAAAAATCTAAAGGAGCAAATTCTAGTTGATCAATATGATTCAAATAGATTTATTTTCTAACCCCCAAGGCATTTTATTGCATTGAAAATTTTGTGATGTTGAGGAAAAGGCCAATGACAATGAGGACTCTTACAGTGTATGTATATTCTTTCACAGCTCCTCACATTTTTAGTTTTTCCTTTTAATTGGTTTGTTTATTTGATTATGAAAATTTAGGTTATAAAATAAAACCCATATTTTGAATTTTACAACTTTTATTATTTAAAATAAAATAAAATGCATCTCTAATATTATAAAGGATGAGGCCGATTTAATCCCTAGGGAAATTGTATGGAGTAGAACCTCTCAATGTTAAGTCAAAGACTTGGTCAATAAAAAATAGAAAATGGATATTAAAAAATTGAGATAATCTAAAAATTAAACAATTTATATTAATGAGAAAAATGACTTGAATTGATCTTTATTGGACTATAAATCCAAAAAATAATTTATATCACATTAATACAATTTATTTAATATATTCAATGTTCTAATAAAATCACAATTAAAAATTTAAGGCTTCTCAAGATTTTTTTTAAAATTATATTATCAAATAATAATTATGTATATTTTTTAATGATTTCAACACACACACACATTAAAAAACAAATGACCATGCACTCAACCCTTTTAAAAACATCAAAATAAACACAAGTTAAATATAACCATTAATACATTAGAGGACATGTACGAGAAAGTAAAAACATAAAAGACAATAAGTAAATTTGGTTTTTTTTTTAAATTTTAAATAGTGCTTATTATATCAATAAATATATCAAAATATCTAATATTATTCATAGAAAAAGATGTGATAATAGGGCATGTCACAAAGTCAACAAATTAGGCTAAGCTTAAGAAAAAAACACCCAACCAACTAGGCTGAGTTTAGAAGAGATCTATAACATCCAAAAAAATCCACTAAGAACTAAGTGGCCATATAAAAAATAATGATATAAGGGGATATTTATCATGGGGATAATCCCCCCTAGAGCTTGATGAATCACCCCCTCTAGAAACAAGTTACCATAAAGATCCAAAATTCTTATGAGCACTTTTCTCTTGAACTTCTACATCTTGGTTTGTATAGTGGAGAGAAATGACAAAAGTAATAGAGGAAATGTTTTATCTAGTAGCATTTTTCCAGTGAACTTTAGATATCCTAGACAGATAACTCCATCTATACTACCTTGAGAGAGGTGGAGAGACCCACCCCTAAGCATGTGGAGAACATGGAGGTAGAAAGTTGTTCCTTCTAACTAGATCGAGGGAAGAGTGAATTAATAGAGTATTTAGAGTTGCAAGGCTTCCACATACCATAATTTGAAGGTGATTATATATTTTCATGTTAATATTAGATAATAGAATATTAAATAAGTCTTAGATATACATAAGATACTACTTTTAGGAGAATATTAATTCAAGATTAAATTTTATGTATTGATAATAATAATTGGATGTGAATTACCTTTAATATGTTTTATTGTCTAGTTTATTATTTAATTTTATAATTTTTTATATTTTATATTCTATATGATTGTTGTTCACATGTATTTAAGTCATATCAAGATGAACTTCATGAGTTGGCATTATCTTAATGATATTTCTTTCCTCATGTATATTTTATAATAATAATGAGGCAAGGGAACCCACTAAGTAGTCATTATTCCAATGATATTTTTTTCTTCATGTATATTTAGGATTAATTACAAGGCAAAGGAACCCACTTAAATTTCAATCACTATAAACAATTATTTATAGAGTAAGCACCAATAAATTTAATCAATGGTGAGATAAATTTAAAATAAATGAATAAAAATCCTACAAAAATAAATAATATAATTGAAATTGTTTGTGAAAACCTTCAACTAAAAAACTTTAATTAAATTAGTTATACTTTTAATCTTGAATAGTATTTGTCTTCAAGATATAGTTAGACCCAAAATCCTTTCCATTAACCTTTTTTTTTCATTCCCATGTGTCTTGTAATATATCTAACCATGGTTGGGTTATGCATCGAGTGTTAATCATCAAATGTGTTTAGTAGTGATATTCTCTATCATAGAAGGTTTTGGACATTTTTTTTTTATTGTTTGTGTTTATTCTAGTCTTGGTAGTTATCTTAATTTGATTTATTGAGATGAGATTCTTAAGGTATGCATTGATATGATTATATACCTATATTATCATGCATATATTAGATATCTAAATAAGTATCATTATTTATCCTTGACATATACATATTTTGACTACATTCACCTTAATTAAATTTGATTTAAGCAACCTATTGGAATTAATTTTTATTATTATACCTAGGTTAATATTCTTTCCAATAATTTATTTCACTTGGCATTGTTTTTACCGCATTACAGATTGTACTCTCTCACACACATTGATGTGATATGATTTAAGATGTAGTTCATAGTTTTGATGATTGAGATATATATTTGAATATTTATGAGCTTATTTAGATTTGATATGATTATTTTACATGACTATATTATTAATGTTTTTTATGGATTATGAACATAATTATTGATGAACATGACTTATCTCCTTGTGTTATCTAACTCTATATGAACTATGTGATTTTTTTTTGAGATTGGATTTATGAGATGATTCATCTGGTTTTAGTGGTGGATTATACTATTGTATTCACATGTGTTATTTATTCAACACTCTAATGACATTTATGGATGCTCAAGTTGTGTGTATCATTGTGCCATAATATGTTAAGCCTAGTAGTTACTTAGGGTCTCAAGGTCATGTTAGTTCTCCTAGGAGTTGAAAGAGAGTAGGTCATTATGGTCCTATTGATGAATATTCTCCTAAATTATTATATAAACCTTACTTAGGTACATGGTTAAGTATTAATTAAGTTTGGAACCATTAACTAAGTTATTTTATATAATTGAGATCATG
>JARHVA010000013.1:9635000-9765000 GCA_037957365.1 Torreya grandis | reverse complement strand
TATAATTTTGGTAACTTGGTTTTGGAATAAAATATTTATCCAATTACCTTATTTAGGCAAGAAAAATGAAATTTTGGATGTATTCAAGTAGACTGAGGTAGCTCTAGCATGTATGAGACATTGCCAACTTTTTGTAAGATCTTATAAGGGCCATAATACTTAAGAAAAAGTTTATTATCCTTTTTTTTTACTTTAGGTAAAATTTATTATATGGTTTTAGGCATACAAAGATGTAATCTCCCAGTACAAAATTCCTCTCACTACATGTTGATCTACTTGATGCTTCATTCACTTTTGCATTATTGTTAAATACTCTCTTAAATTGGCTAGTACCTCATGGTAGTGTTGAATGTGTTATTAAAAAACTCAAACCTTTATATGTACCCTAAAGTATTATGTAATAGATGGAGGCTATTAATCATACAAATCCACAAAATGGAAACATTTTGGAAGAAGTATAGAAGGAACTATTATACCACATTCTACTTCGATCAACTAATAAAACCACCATTCTTGTTATATAATGCAATAAATATAAATAACCCTTTAGTCATTTGTTGACCACCTCATTTTACCCATCATACTTATGATGATAGTATGAGTTATGAGCCAAATGAGTACCCAAACATGTGAATAAATGAATTTACAAATTATTCATAAAGATAAGATGACAATAACTTACTATGATCTGAGTGGTCCCATGTAGCTTTTGAAAAACATTTAAAAAATGAGTAGCTATTGTATTGGAAACAAATGGTGTAGATAGAGCACAAAAATGATATTTTTTTGAATGTGTCCACTATTACCATGAAAAAAAAAATTTAAATTTTGACCTCATCAACCCTATTATGAAATCCATGGATACCTCCTCACACCTTTGTATTTGTATATAAAAGGGTTGAAAAATACCTAGGGTCTTAATTATCTCACCCTTGTTTATTTGACACACCATGCATTCAACCACAAATTTTTATATATCCCCCTTGATAATTTCCAAAAATAAATTATGATTGATTATATGATAATTTTTAAATAATCTTGAATGCATCCTACAAGAGATGTGTGAAGGTATATAAGTATCTTAATTTTAAAGTCATAATTATTTTATAGGTACAATATATCTTTATGCCATAAGTAAATGCCTTTCCACTTCAATATATCTGAGGTTATATAGTATTTTTAGAGATTTGAATCATAACTATGTATCCCTATCATTCTCCCATTTTGATCTTTCCTCATTCACCCAATCTTCCTACCATATTGACATTGTACATAACAATGCCTTTATGGATTCATCCATATTAGATAGAGCATCCACCATCATTTTCTCTTTTTACTTTATTATACATGATTTAAAAGTGATATACCAACATTTTAGTCACCTATTTTTATTGTTTTTCTTGCGAAAACTATTTTTCTATTTGATATTTTATACTATCATGATCAATATTTACTTTAAATTATCCACCCATTAGATAAAGTATATATTATTTGACTACATGAATAATAGCCATCATTTCTTTCTAGTAAATCATTTTAATTATATTTATGACCTTGAGTTGACAACTCTCAAATTCAATGGGTCTCCCTTCCAATATGAGCATTTGACCCATTTTATATTCTAGATCATCTCATTAGATAATTAAAGTCTTTAAAAAATTTAGGCTATCCAAAATGGGAATGGTTCACATGGCCTTAGTGGTAATTTTGTTCTAGCAAAAGGAGACTTTATTCAATAGTTATGAGTGGCATTGTTATTCCATCATAGTTTTTCAGAAACCAATGATAGTAACTTGTGAGGCCAAAAAAACTTGAGAGGTTATTTAGGATTTTTGGCACTTTCCATTCTTTCATGGATTTGATCTTCTAAGGGCCTACTTTATTTTTGTCATGTGAAAAAATATGACCTAAGTACTCAACCTATTTTACTCAAAAATCAAACTTGGAATGATTTGCACAAATATAATTGTGTTATAAAATTATTAGTACATGATTCATATGATCCAAGTGTTTTTTCCATGTCTTACTATATATTAAGATGTCATCAAAAAATACCAAGACAATTTTTTTCAAAGAGTCCCTAACAACAATGTTCATCAAAATATGGAATATAGAAGGTGCATTTGTGAGGCCAAATGATATTATAAAAAAATTATAATGGACTTCATGAGTTATGAATATTATTATACATATACTCATCTTTTATCATAATAATATGGAAGCCTGAATGAAGATCCAAATTTTTAAATTAGACAAAACTGTGTAACTCATATAGAAAATAATCAATTAATATAATAGGGAACTTATATTTGAAGGTATACTTTTTGAGTTCTCAATAATATGGGAGAATCTTCCAAATATAATTATTCTTACACACCATGACCAAAATTAATGAGTATGCAATTTGGCTATGTTTGATAATAGTCACCTCCAACATCTCTTGTACCATATTTCAATCTCATTCTTCTAGAAATATGGGTACCTATGTGGTATTATGTTTGGTGGTTTAATCTGAGAGAAAAATTAAATGGAATGATCATGTTATCTTGTCAATGGTAGTTCTTTTGGAATTTTTCCAAGAATAACTATGAGGTCATAAATAATATGTTGAACATTATCATTAATTAAGGGAGAGATTGTTGAGCATTGTCATTGATAGTTGAGTTGTTGGAATAAGTGTTATCATTGATTTCAATCTAATGTCATTGATGTCAAATGTTCTTGTGAAGGTGCATGACCAAGTAAGATTTGAGGCATGTGTATGATGAGTTCTTTCATTGATATCAAAGGTTCTTGTAAAGATGCATGGTCAAGTTTTCCAATGTAATGAGTGTTGTTACTATATGAAAGCAATGATGAGAGAATTATATTTGAAGAATGTTATGATCCCAATTTGAGTGATATCATTGAGAATCAACATGAGTGAGTACAAGTCATTATGTCAAGTGTAAAGTAGCTCAAAAATATTTGCCTAGACCTTGTGAGATGATATGTGCAGGTATAATGATGAGATGATTAAGATCTAAATAAGAAACTCTATGCTCTAAAGATTTGTGTAAGTAGTTACAAAGATGCTTCAAATGAGATACAAAGATTCTTGGTGAAGCTTTGAACAACACTTGATAGTGTTTGAGAATGAGAGAGCGTGTTTTAGTTTATACATGAGGTTTGGAGGGCCTTGAAAATTATTAGAATGTTAGCTCTAAATATTTGTGTATGAAGCTTTGAAGATGCTATAAAGATCCTAGTTGAGCTTTAAAGATCTATAAATAGCTCTAAAGATGCTCTAATTGAGCCACAAAGATGATCTATTGAAGCTCTAAAAAAGATTAATTTTATAAGATTAATTAATCATACTTAAGAGGCATTGAATCACTTAGGATAGTTTCAAGGTGAAGTCTACATGGGTAAGTACTTCAATCCAAGTCTACATCTAGATTAGTTCTAGATCTTGCTTGGCCTAATGAAACATCAATAGTTGTTGAAAAGATATATGAATAATGTTTGATAGTTGTTAAGCATGATAGGATATTTCATGGAATATATATGAAGTGCTGAGAGCTTGGATAGTGGTTAGAATATTAGCTTCAAGACCTAATGTGACTTGCAGGTCAAGGCATAGAAAACAAAAAGAGAGATGATGACCAGATGGGGTATCAAGATTATTTTCCATGACATTCATAAGTAGGTGAACATTGAAATAGGTAAGTTAAGTTTTTTTAAGTATGTATATGAAGTTTTAGGTCATGATTTATAAGAAAAGGCTTGAAAAAGTGTTTCAAGGTTTCTTGAGTGCATAGAATGAAGAGTTGTCTACTCGAGAAGTTTTCTCAAGTGATACTTAACATGTGAAACATATGAATGAGAATATAAATTTTTCATGGTAGATTAATAAGTTTTCTCTCTCAAAGTTCTAAGAATTAGTTTCTAGAAAGAAGAGCTAAGCTTTATGAATGATTGTTAAGACTAGAAGTTGGTCTAAACCCTCAAGGAACCCTAACAATGACCCAATGTTAAAGATATTATTATAAAGAGATTAGAATGGTTTGGTATGGCCAGTTAAGAGATTGGATGTTGTAGTCAACTCTCCTAGGCATCTCTAGGTATGATTGGTTTCTTAGGTGAGTGAGCAAACTCTATAGGCAAGTACTTATTTTTTAGAAATATGTTGTAGTAGGTAGAGTTGATCGAGTCAAAGTTGATAAGTAGATGAAGATAAAAGTATGAGACTTAAATTTTTATCCATGAAATTTTATATATAGGCTCCATATCTTAGGTGTGAAAATTTGGTGATCCAAGAGAGTCATTCACTAACAAACCAAATGGTAGAGATAGTGGGAAAATTAGGCAAAAGTGAGAAGATGATTCCTGATATATTTTCATGTAAGAATGATAGATTGAAGTGCATGATGATGATGTTATTTTGGACTTGAATAATCTATCCATGATTTGAAAAATATTGGAAGATAGTGTAGGAGGTTGGAACATTGAAGCCAAAATGGTTTATTTGGTTGAGTGGGATTTGTGAGAGAGAAGATCAATAAATTGGTCTGGAAGACCAATAGTTGACATTAGTAAGTGTAATCCTTTTTATGGAGGTTTCTATGATGATGTTATAATAACTTATTCATACATTGAAATATATTGAATATGTTCAATCAGGTATCATAATTTTATGTTTCCTTGACTGTGTTTTGAAGTTAGTTGGCAATTCTAAGTAAACATCTTGGAGAAAAGAGTTTGAGTCTGTATACCTTGAGTTGAAGCATATGATGAAGTTTGTGATGACCATGAGGTAATGAGGTTTATAAATATATAATTTTTTTCCATTGTCTAAATTTATTTTATGCCTTAGTTGTTCAAGATAGAGTGTCTGTATATGCACATGCCTTTTTATGAATAGTATTTTGGGAAAGGGTTCGAACGGTAATTAGATCTAAAAGGTCTTATTAACCTAAATTTAAGTTGGATAAGGTATAGTGAAGTGTCATAGCATACAAAATTTTCCTATTGTGTGAGGTGTTTGAATATGCTTCAAGGATATCAAAGGGTAACATGTTGCTAAGAATGCCTATTAGGTCTCCATAAGATGTAAAAGAGGAGTAAGGGATAATTGAGCCATGGTCAACTTAATATATTGATTTATTCATGATTAAGGCATGTTATTTTAATATTCTAAGACCTATTTATGTATGAACTAATAATATAAGAATGTGTGTCTGACTAAGAAGGATATGATCAAGTGACTTCTATAAAAGCAAGTCAGTTTAGGCCTATTTGAGTATGCTTAGAGAGAGTAGAGAATAAGTGAATGATATAAATAATTGGTGAGCATGAGGAGGTCATGAGGAAAATTAGAAATGTGTCATGACTATCTACAGATGTTTTTCATATGATGATCAAGGTTAGAATACCTAATCAACCATGAAGAGGACTAGTTGAGCAAAGAAAGCTAGAGGCCAGTTTGAGAGGGATAGAAGTGAGCAAAGAGCTAAAGATCATCGTATATTATATAAAAAAAAAGTGTTTTTGAAGGTGATAAAGTGTATCAAGTGGATGATTTGGTACTGAGTCATTTATGGGTTGGTTCCTCCTTGCAAGTGGGTGCTTGTTAAATTCTAGCTAAGTTGGTGTTGAGCTAGTTGGGGTTGGTGTTCCATGTGGAGTTAGTACTTCACTAAAGATTAACATTTGTCTTATAGAACTATAGTCCATTTAATTCATCAGTGGGTTTTATTCATGTTGTCACTTGGATTTGCACCCTTTGAGGAGATGCAAAGCGCTCCTCATCCAAGTGGCATAATGGAGTTACCTTTAGGCTTGTGGGAATCCTAAGGAATGAGGTAAGTCTCTAGATAGGGCTAGCTCCCTTGATGTACCACTTAGGATTTAACCTAAAACTAAACTTTTAGGGGTGAAAAGAGAGAAAAATGGTTTTGGACCAATTTTGACACTTCCAAAACAACTCAAACATGGAAATAAGCTTTACGAAGATGGAGAGACATTCCATGATCTCCTCACATGTGGCACACTTCCCAAAGAGCCGTACATGTGTCATTTTCTTCCTTTTCTTTAAGAAAAATTGATTTTTTTCTCATGAACCTACAAATTTTTAGTTTTTTCAATTACTTAAGACCTTTGTAGACACATGGGGCATGACATTACATTTTGACACTTGTACATTTCCCAAAAAACTAGTATAAAGCATTAAATGTATTATTTTTTACCCTTAAAAAGACTTAAAATGATAAATGGACCTAGAAACTAATTGACCAAAGATAGTAAAACATTAATAGACATCAAATGACCTATAAAACATCTCATGGAAATAAATTATACCCCCTTATAGGCCTAAAAATTATTTTTTTTACTAAGGGTACCCTAATTTGACTTAAAAGTCAAACTTGGTCAACAAATTGGTGACTCATAGGGGTAATATACTTGCTATAATAATTAGACCAGTAGCCTTATCAATCCAATAGGCTTAGGAGTCATCTGAAGTTAAGACAAGCAAGTAGACCTTTACCATTGACTTCAAACCTTTGACCAAGACAAGACACTAATGACTAACTCAACCACACAAAGCAAATGACACACACAACAAAGAAAGTAAACATACTAGACACACACATGTGCTCCAAGCACTTAGGGGAAAGGGATACAACCTATTATTCATAAATAGAAACTAAACATACCTCTTTTTTAGGATCAAAAAGAAAACTTATTGAATCATCTTCATGGTGATATGAAACATAGTACCAAGCATGCTTCTCTTTAGATTAAGTGCTTTGTAGGTTAGACCTCTTCCTTATCACTTCACTTAATTTTATCTCAAATATATCATCCTATAACAGGTCTCATATATATATATATATATATATGCTCACATACTTTATACTTATGCCCACTCTTCATCTCATGGTCAACTTGTGTCTCCTTAGTAGGCATGGCTTCAAGAGAATTAATTACTTGTTCATTAAAAGATTGAATCCAATAGGATCTTGTTCCATATTTCAAGATATGATATGTTTCTCCCATATTATTGATAATATGACATCCCATCTTGATGACTTTAAACATGTCATCATCAAATTCATATGCTTCTTGAAAAGATAGGTTTGAAAGAATGTTTTGCTTTTGCATAATTACTTGTGCACCAATGCTACCTTATCCATCTTTGACCAAATCATAACCTCCTTGAAGATGAGTATAACCTACCCTAATGAATTCAAACAAGTCATCTAAAGACTGATTAAGAACTTGTCCATGTTCAACCATGATATCTTTCAAAGTGATGAAAGAGTTAATGATCTTTTCTTCCTCTTTGGAAAAGGGAAGACATACTTCCTCATCAACCCAATCTGAAATTTCCACATAATAAATCACCTCTTATTTATCTTTGATCATATCATCTTCAAGGGATATTTCCTCTATCTTGGTTTCATGAGACTCTCCTAAGACTGTCACTTCTTGAGGGATGGCTTAAAAGTGTTCTCCCTCCTTGATAGTACATTCTACTTCAGATATGAAGGCAAAAACTTGTGATTTGTCTCTTTGTTCATCAAGGTGAGTCCCTATGGTGATCTCATCCTCATAATTTCTCATGAGGTCTTCTTTATCAGCCATGAATTGAGCATGTTATTTTTCATTTTACTCTTTCAAGATAAGTTCTTCAACACAAAGAAAAAATTCTTCATCGTCAAGCAAGCAAAGAGATTCAACATAAGGAATTACCTTCTCTTCATCACTTAAGACCTCTTGAAGACTTTAAAAATGAAATTCATTTTTCATAATCTAATATTTTTTATCAAGGGATATAATATCTTCAACCTCCTTCATGGTGATACCAAGACTAGGCATCTTGAAATTATGTGATCTAGCCCAATGAGGCTACCAAGGAGGTAGGTTTTCCTCAAGCAAGAGTTCTCTTTATTTATCAACCAGCTGATCCTCCTTTGGTTCCCACACCATAGGCCCATCAAGGAAAAGGTTTATGGGGTAAGGACAAGATTAACTAGTTTGTGGAGGTGGAATATAGAGCTCAAAGGTAGATTGAGAATGCAAGGTAAGAAACCATTTGGGAAGTTCTTGAGGAAGGGGAGATGGGGTGTGTTTAGGCATAAGATATTATTTTGGGTCTAAACCTTCCATCTCACCTTGACTTAGCATTCTAATATTTGCTTTTGATTCCTCTATTTTCTTGGCTAGGTTATCTTGAAGTTGATAAGAATCATCATGGGGATAAGGATTGCATGAAGGCCACCATGGAATATAAGAAGCTTCTTGAGGAAGGGTGAGAGGGACTTGAAAAGGATAAACTCTATTCTCCACTTCACACTCTTGGAAAATGCTTCTATCTTCTTTCTTACCCCATAAATCTACTATATTTCTCTAAATTAGGATGTTAGGATTAGATGTCTTCTTAATTTCACATTCTTGGTCAAGACTGGTCTTCTCCTCCTTTCCCTGTGATTCCACTATTTTGTTCCAACTTAGGACATTGATATTATGAGTCTCTTTTTAAGGTGGTGGGGATGAAATGTGAGAGGGAAATGAAAGCTTTAAATCCACTTCTTTTTATACCAACATGGACCATTGCATATGCATACTTTCTAACTCAATTTTCCTATCAAGATTTGCCTTAAACACAAGATTTTTATTTTCAACTCTCTCCTCCAATTGATTGGGAAAAGGATGAATTTGATAGACATGATTTGGTTCATGAGTAGGGATAATATATGGCTGATAGGGAACTTGGGGAAGTGGGTATGAAGGTTGATAGACTTGGTAAGGATACCTCTCATGAATGTCTAGCTTCTTTTCCAAAGATGTAATCAAACCACTCACATTTAGCATATCAATCATGAGCCTTTGCCAATTGGCTCTTTTAATATATACCCACTCCTCTTTGACTAACTATAATGTATTTCTCACTTGATGGATGGAATGATTAAGAATCCCTTGACCACATCTCCTTAGAGTATCAAGCTCAAACATATACCTTTTATAGCCCCAAAGTGTTTGTTTGAAAGTGGAAATGGTCTCATTGGAGAAAGGATTAGGTTGACTAGGAACAAGACATTAAGAAGGATGGTTATAAGACTAATAAAACTCATGATAGGGCTGAATATGGTCATATTGGGACTAATAATAATCATAACAAGGTTGACCAAGAACTTTTCCTTATTGATAGGGAATGGGACAAGATGGATATGTCTCACCAACTTTCATAAGACAATTCTCAACACCAAAATTAGCCATGAATCTTCATTGAAAGCAAGAACACAAAGAAATATATTACCATCAATCTTCAAAGGATAACTTGGGCTACTTGACCAGCTAATATATCGTCAGAGTCACCATTGATGCTTGAAAATATGCCTCTAAAGGTTGATTGTTGAGAGACAACACTAAAAATCTCTCAATCTCTTCAAATAAGTGTCCCACCAGGCATGCCAAAAACTATTGTCACTTGTATTTGCAACTTTTGAGGATATGTAAAGCTATCCTCATCTAATTGGCACAATAGGATTACTTCTAGGCTTGTGGGAAATCTACAGAATGAGGTAAGTCTCTAGATAGGGCTAGTTCCCTTGATGTACCACTTAGGATTGAACCTACAACTAAACATTTGGAGGTGAAAAGAGAGAAAAATGGGTTTGGACCAATTTTGACACTTCCAAAACAATTCAAGCATGGAAATGAGATTTAAGAAGATAGATAGACGTATTATGGCCTCTTCACATGTGGCACACTTCCCAAAGATTTGTGCATGTCATTTTCTTCCTTTTCTTTAAGAAAACTAATTTTTTTTATGAACCTATAATTTTTTAGTTTTGTTAGTTACTTAAGACCTTTGTGGACACATGGGGCATGGTATCATATTTTGACACTTAAAATTTTCCCAAAAAACTTATACAAAGCATTAAATGCACTATTTTTACCCTTAAAAAGACTCAAAATTATAAATAGACCTAGAAACTAATTGACCAAAGCTAGTACAACATTAATAGATATGGGTTTTGAAATGGCCTCTTCTACTCCTCTTCCCACCTAGGTGTTTTATTTTTAGGGGTTGGCTATTGTTAGTACATCACCTAAGTTTACTATTATAGCTGTTGCAAGGTCTTCTATGGATTCTAGTGTGTTTTTTGGTGTTGTTATTAGTATACCACTCAAGCTCGGGTCTTCTATTATTTTTAGTGTGTTGTCTAATGATGTTATTAGTGCATCACTTGAGCTAGGGGTTTATGGTGCTATTATTTATGCATCATTTGAGCTAGGTCCTTCAACAATTTCTAGTGTGTTATTTGATGTTGCTATTGGTGTACCACTTGAGCTAGTGGTTGCTACTATTGTGATGCTTAGGTCTGGGGAAACTATTATTGGTAAAATTTTAGGCTCTTCACTTACTATTTTAGTCTATTTTGATAATTTGGTGCATGATGGAGCCCCATCCCCTCTGAAGAAGTCTAGGGGTAAGGTGAAACTTTTAGCAATACCCCCTCCTATTGTGATTTTAGGGAATGAAGTGTTAAAAAATGAGGAATATTTTTCTCATAAGGGTTTGATTTATATATTTTATAGATTCTAGACACAACTCCAAGATCTAAACACTTAGATCCTTGAGTAATGGCATCCCTTTATAAAAGAGAAAATAGAAACTTAAACTTGTGCCAAAGGATTCTTTATTGTTATTTTTAATTCCTTATTGGATTAAAAAAATATTTTTGATGGTAGATCTTGATTCTATGGGCAATATGATCTATTATTAAAGCTTTGGGTCTTTACCTTTAACCCTCTCATATAATATTTCAATAGGTTACCAGTTTGGATTTGTCTACCAAATCTACCTCTACATTTTTGGTGTGAATCTTTCTATAAAAGCATTGGCAACTCGGTGGGCCATTTTATCATGGTAGATATTTCCACTACTCATTTCTCCCACACCAATTATGCTCGTATCTTAGTGGACTTTCATTTATCTATGCCTCTCTTAGCAGAGGTTGTTTTACAAGTTAGTGATCATTCTTGGTGCCAACCCTTGGATTATGAAGGTATCCCATTTCATTGTCATAGGTACTTTAATATGAGTCATTTGGCATTCAAATTCCCCCACTCAAAGGTTTATTGGTCCTCATCTTGGTGGAAGGATGCTCTATAAGAACACCTTATGATAGATGTGGATGATGATGACTCAAGCTTAGATGTCTTAGAGCCCTCTTATAATGATGGGAAGGATTATCTTCCCACATTGCATGACTCTTCTACTACTAGGTTTGCTATAGGAACCTCTCTTGTTGTTTCTATCAATCTTGATACTGTTGTTCAGACCTCCCCTACTATTATTACTACTGGGACTAATTTTAGGATCTTCCCTACTATAAAAAGGACCTCCCCTACTACCTCCCCTACTATTGATGGGACATCCTCAAGGATCTTATTTATTTTTGATACTAAGTCTAAAACTATTATTATAGGTATGTAGTGTGTTGCTGGGGCTGATGTTGTTGTGCCTGCTTCACAAGCTCTACACCCTTCAGAATATTTGGTGATTTTTTCACCTCTTTCATCTCCTTCCTTTGTGATTGGAGATATAGATGCCTATTATACTATTGTCTAAAAGAGGAAGAATGGTCTTCCTAAACATGTTTCTCAGACTTGTATTTGGGCCAAAGGTGTTAGACCTACAAAATTAAGTCATGTTATTGTATAGTTTATAGCTTAGCTTTTTTTGCTCTATTATCTGACAGTTGTTGGTGCATTATTTCTAGCTTGTAGTTGGCCTTTTTATTTTTATCCTTGAGGGATACTTTATATTGGTCCAAAGGCCCTTTTTCCTATTATTCTAATCAAAAACATTAATAGATATCAAATGACCTATAAAACATCTCATGACAATAAATTATACCCCCTTACAGGCCTAAAAATCAAATTTTTTACTAGGGGTGCCCTAATTTGACTTAAAATTCAAACTTGGTCAATAATTTCATTTAAGAGTTTTCCATGTATATGTTATGTTCATGTATTTCATGCTCCTATGATTTGATGATTATTCTTAATAAGATGTACATGCTTGTTAAAATGGTTTATATATGATTAAGTGGAATTGAATGAAAGGTTTTTAAGACTAATTAACTCCCCTCTTAATCATTGTGATTCTAATAATTTGTATTAGATCCTAGTCCTTTGAAGTAGGTCTAAAAACCTAAAGGAGATCCTAAGAAACAAGGATGACTAGCTAGCAAGCTCAAGGTGGTTTCTCTACCAATAAGGCTCCATTGTTCAATAAATCTAATTATGCCTTTTAGAATGTTATAATGAAAATATATATGATGTCACAAGGACATGATATTTGGAAGTCAGTTGTAGATGGTTAAATTGCACCTCCAATTCCACCAACAGATTCAATAGGTAATAAGGCTAGTGAAAATAACTCTAAGGCATTATGTATTAGAAAAATATATATTATGTAATTCCACCAATAGATCTTGTAAAGGTAATGCATTATGTATTAGAAAAATATATATTAGACAAATTTGAGACCATTTATGAAAGAGACACCAAGGTGAAGTTGGCCAAGTTGTAGACTCAAAGAAGATAGTCTGAAATCTTGAAGATGAAACAATTTCATCTTACCTATTGAGGGTCGATGAAGTTGTCAATATCAGTAGAGGATTGGGAGAAGAAGTTAAAGAGTCTACTATTTTCAAAAATTTGTTGAGATCACTAACTCCTAAGTTTGATTCTAAGGTGTCTATAGTAGAAGAGATACAAGATTTGGACAAGCTAGAGATGGATGGACTTCATGGCATCTTGGCTACCTATGAGATGAGAACAAATGAAGGAAGACCTCTCAAGAATGAATCAACTTTAAAAGTTGAAAAGAAGTCAAAGGCCAAGAAATTCAAAGATGAGGTATGTTCATATATTGATGATGATGAAATCATATCTATGTTTTCTATAGATTTAAGGTTTATCTCAGGTATGTACAAGGATAAGTTACCATTCAAATATTTCAATTATGGAAAGATTGGTTACTTTATAACCAAGTGTCCAAACAAGGACAAATCTAAGCATAATGAAGAACATGATGAAAACCATGGAGATTAAAAAAAGTCTATAAGTATAAAAATAATAAGAGAGATTTAAAGAAGAATGAAGGAAGGAAAGGATCATTCAAAAATAAGAAGAGTTTATATACCAAAGAAGATAGCTCATCTAATAAAAGTGATGATTGTAATAATGAATTTGAGCATGACAATAGTGAAATGGTGTTCATAGGCATATAATCAGACAATGAGGGTTATTCAAATGGGAAAAACCTTATGGTTGATGTAAAATTAGATGAAGAAATTTACTATGATAGTGAATAAAGAGAAGTTAAGGTGGTTCTTGAAGCTAAGCTCATGAGTACCCAAGAGGAGTTAAAGTTCCAAAGAAGAAAGAATAAAAAACTAAAGTCATTAATCAAGGATTATGAGGGTCATATTGGATTATTTGAGTAAAGGCTGAGAAACACTTCCAAGGAGTATAATGAGATCATTCAAAAAGTATAAACCTAGATGGATATTTTGATAGTAAGCCTAAAGACTAAAGAAGAAGAGTACATCAGGTATGAAATTGAAATAAAAGATCTAAAAGTTGAGTTGGATCAAGCATCTAGAAAGGTGAATAGCTTTGTGAAATTTGAAAAGAGTATTGAGGCTATAGATGATATCTTGAGTAGTCAAAATTCTACAAGTGACTAAATAGGTTTTGGTTTCAAAGAATACCAAAAGAAGGCACCTTAAGTCAAGAAAACTATTGAAGATAACAAGGTCAACATGAAAAGATCTATCAGATAGCCTAATGCTATAAGGTATGCTAATTATTTCAATGGTTATTGTTTTATATGTAGTCAATTTGGTCATAGAGCAAGATAATGTAGAATACCCTATAAGAATAAGTACTCATGGAATTATGGAAGGAGTCATAATTCATGTCAATCAAATGATATGTATATGATGATTTGTTATAACTATCATAATATAGGACACATTACAATATTTTGTCCTAATAGATTAAGAAGGTCATCAAGTCAAAATAAGAAGTTTGAATCTCTTAGATTACAAGAAAGAAGGAAAATAAATGTAAGGAAACCAAAAGTAGTAAAGATAAGTCGTGATCAATCTAAAATATCAAGTGGATTGTTAGCTAAGATAGAGCATGTTTCAAGTAAGAAATCAAGTAAGGAATATTTGTTGTCATCTCACATTGATGATCAAATGGCTGATGATGAGATCAAGCCTATAGTGTCAATCAAGCCCAGAAGGAAGTTGAAGAATGTTTAGTCTTGTGAGAGTGTGGAGATATAGGAATATCTTGAGTCCATGTTGTTTTATTACCCTATGAAAAAGGGTGGCACCATTAAATATTCATTGAGACATTCTTATATCAGTAGAAACATAATGTTGTAGTCAAAGAAAGTTTCTTTTTGAGAAAATTTTATGTTGTATATGTTATAATCAAGGAGTTGAAGATGGATATTATCCATTCCTATGTTGGTATCTATGTGGTTTGAAGTATAGTAGTCAACATGATGAGAGAACTAAGGCTATTATCACACATCTGAAATCAAAAGTGTAGACAATTATTATATAAAAGGTAATCTTTCAATATCTATTTATTTGATAGTTGAGCTTGATCTATGAAGACAAAGGGGGAGTCCTTAATTCTATAGTTGGTATCAAGTAATGGATAGATTTATGTATGGCCAAGAGTTTGATCTTATTCTATCACATCAAGGAAGATAAGTGATCCAAGTCTCTAGTTATTTTAAAGAAGATATGTTTGATCTAAGGGGGAGCTTGGTAACTTTGAGTTCTTTTTCAAGAAAATGATTGCCTTTTGATGTTCATAGAATTAAGAAGAGATTATGTCTAAGATTATTAATAGACTCTATTTTTTTAGTTTTTGATGGATCAACAGAGAGAGTAACCTGATTGAGATAAGTTTTTGATAATGGTTTTCATAGGTGATTACCATAGTTTCTAAAGACTATGTCTCATCTAGTGTCTATGAAAGATAGTATCAACTCAAAAGGAGAAAGTATGATTTTAGTAGTTATATACAGAAGCATGGTGGATACTTGATTTGAGGGGGAGTTATTCAAGTTGATTAATGATTTAATATTTTGGAAATAATGGAGTTTTATTCATATTTTTGTTAAGGGTATGGATTAATAAATCAGTAAATAATATTACAATAATTACAATCTTGATTTTTATATTTTGTTTGTATTTTGTATCTTTCTAAAAATATTAATAAATTAAGAGAAATATAACTTAGCTTAAAATAGGTGGAAACATTTGTTGTAGGGTTTGAAAATCACTGTGCAGGACTGAGACAGTGTAGCAAATCAGAATTTGGATTTTGTTTTGTGAAATAATAAGACTTATAAAAATAAGACACCCTAGGGTCTATCATTTTTGTCTTCTTTTAGTGTTATTATCCAAATAGATCATAGAGACCTAATTTTTCTAGGTTCTTTTTGCTATTTATGTGTGAGCCTATGTGGGAAATATTAAGTCATGAATGTTGACAAAAATCCTTATATAGTTGATTAAATATTAAAATCTTATACCTTCATTATGATTGATAAAATTTGAGAAAGTGGGCAGGGGGCGGGGGGAGGGGGGGTTAGTGTGTGTAAGATGCGCTAAACATGTATCCATACTCTTTGTGTGTGAATGATGCCTACATACCAATACTATGAAGAGGGATCAAGACATATGTAGTTCTCCCACATAATGTGCTTTATCCAATAGTGTGATGTAGATGCAAAAATTTCAAATTGAGAGTGTTTGAGGTGGCTAAGGACTGGTGTGAGAGTTTGAATGTGTTTTTAGCTATGTTGGGTGACTGTATGCAGAGAATAGGAAATTTTGCCTTAGTGGTTTGTTTGTATTCTTTCTTGCTTTGTAAGATTTGTCACTTCCTTTGTAAATAAACATTGAATGGGCTTTTTATAGGGAACTATTAGTCATGGGTTAAATGTATTTGCACTAGGCTGATATGATGAAGTATGGGAATCAGATGAAATTGTTTAGGCTCAAATTGTGATTAGATAAGAGCACAAAAAATGGGACACCCTAGGGTATAGTGCTATAGTCTAGGTATGGCACTTCTATCTTACAAGATCAAGACTTGGGGGGATAGAATTAACATAGGATATAGAGTTTGGCTGAGCTAGAATGAAGGTTTAGAAGTCTATAAATGATTAGTAATGAAAAAAAAGGTGTTTAGAAGGGTCATAAGAGCATGCAAGAAAGACCTATGGATAGGGTGTCACAATCCATACTCAAACTACCAATTTGAACATTTTATATGACTACATTTCCCCCCATTATTATAATGATGCAACAAAGTGAAATACTAGGATAAAAGGAAAATAAAAAGTGTACTTGAACTTACCTACAAGGATGAAGTCATGAAGTTGTGTGATGTCAAGTGTACATAGAGAGAGCACATCATGAAGTGTAAATCTGCAAGATAAAACAAAGAGTAGATCAATTCTTAATAGACATGCTATGTCTAAAATAAGAACATATAAAAACTAGGTAAGAGAGAGGAAGAGAAAGGAATGAATACACTTCACCAGGTACATAGACCAATATAAAACCTATTGTGTTGTTGAGTGATGCTGAGTGATGTTAGATAATGCTAGGTATGTGTTAAACCAAAAGTAATATCATGAATGGAGATAAGTGATCAAATCCATAAGAGTGGTTTAAGAATGCAAAGGTTGGCCCTTTGGCTCCATCATCACTCACTAAGTGAATCTATGTGATTATATGTGTGTAATTTGACGTTTGGAATGTTTGTCAAATCCCTTGGAGTAGGTGGCTCAAGAATACAAAGGCTAGCTAAACATTTCACTCCATCATTGCCCATAAATTGAAGATATGAACTGATACTAGTATGAATGTGTGTCATATGAGATGGTTCTTGAAGCCCATGAATGCTTTAAAATCTGATAATGTGGTGTTGATAACCAAATGTGTACTAGAAACTAGGCTAATCTTGGCCATTTTGAAAGGGGAAGATTAAGATTATATGAAAGCCACTCTAAAAATAGGAACTAGGCTTATGTGGAAGCCAATCAAGAATGATGTCAATGACCTATAGACGGAATAAGGCACACAACTACTAAGAATACCTAGGTAATATACTAAACTCAGATAAAAAAGAAGTTAAATGTGCCATGCACATTGCCTCCAATAACTGGTGTCTATAACATGGATTCTGATCTATAAATTATACCAACTACCCTATATGAAACTATAAATGAGATCCATCATGCCATGAATAATGCCCCTTATATATAGATTTTATGAGGAAAACTATATTAAAACTACTAAATCTAATCTAAATGGTAGGTGACAAAACTATAATTGAACTTAATTTTCTATTTATTTCTAAAAAATCTAGGTTTTTTACTATTTGGATAGGAGCATCAAAAATAGGACACCTTGTTGTCTAGTGCTATTGTCCAGGTCTAGTTGTCTTGTCTTTTTCTGATTCTAATCACTATTCTATAATTGCCACTATTTTCTAGTTTGTTCTACCTGGTTTGGGTTTTGGTTGTTTTGAGTGTTTTAAAAAAACTAATTTTTGATTGGTATAGGGCTTTGATCTTTGTGAGAAAACTCCTATTTATTGCCCCCTCTTTTAGGTTAGGAATTAAGACCTAGAATGACTACCCTTAGAATAAAGAGCCCTGCAAGTGTGTTATGCTAAAAATACATGATATAGTAATTATAATAAAAAATATGTCTCAAGATATAGCATAGTTTATATTAGAGATTGTTAGATCAATAGGAGTATGCCTAGATAGATATAAAAATTTAATAGCATGTGTAGTATACTAAATTGAAATTATAAATGTTAGTTTTTCATTATTAGTTATTATTTTTCAAGGACGGATGGAGCATGATATCCATCATGACATCCAAAAAAGAAATAAAGTGCATGATGTGGATTATGGCATTACAAATAGTGAGAAGCAACCAAGAAACAAGCACACAAGGCAAGAAGCAAGAATCATACAAGAGTGGCAAAAGGGCCAATCAAACAAGGGACATGGGCACATGTCACTCAAATTAGAAAGCAAGCATAAATGCATGTTCAAATTCCCACATACACATGTAATTGAAACAAGCAAGGATGGCATGAGGGATACAAGCACATAGAAGAGTATAAGTAAAAGACATTGGAAAATGTCCTAAGGCACACACAAGAATGGAAGCAAAGGACATTGTAAAATATACTAAGGTACACACAAGAGATAAAATAGGAACTAAGAAATGCAATCACATATAGCTACACCAAGTATTGAAGGAAAGCATGTAAATGTTATAAATACTATCGCATCTAACCAATCAAAGCAAAAAGTGAAAGTATGCAATATATGTAGTACAAGACTAGGTATATCCTAAGAAATATATAAGTGTTATATACTAGTGAATGCCAATAGAGCTATTTGTGTAAGCTAGTAAGTAAAGTGTATCAACATGATAATTAGAGTGTGTGGTGTAATAGTGACATAACCTAGATGGTGTAGTCATGTAGAAGATGCCCTTGTGGGTAGATATATTGATGTATGTCTCGAATGTATAAGTAAGATGCCCCCTCAATGGGTAGAGTGAAGCAATCAAGGATCTGGGTGTCACTATACACACTCAAAGAAGATCAAATGATTCATGGTAATGTAGATAAATTGATAAATAATAGCATAAAACAATAAAATGTAATTCTAGTATAGTAGTATAAATGTAAATCATGGATAATGCATACAATTTAAATGTTTTTGGTGTTTTGAATTATTTGAATGTTTTTGTATTTTGAAATTTTGTATTGTTTTTGTATTTTGAATTATTTGAATGTTCATGTATTTTGACCTATTATATTTTTTTTGATTATTTTGAAATAATCTATGTACAATCAATCATAAGGAGACTATGTACAAGAAATTAAAAAGAAGCTATGTACAATCAATCATAAGAAGACTATGTACAAGAAATTGAAAAAAAGCTATGTACAAGAAAGACTGAGAAGAAACAATAATAACCAATGAGTCTCATGAGAGACTCCCTATCATGGCATCTTGTATCAAACAAAGGAATAATGCATGATTATGAAGCATGAGGGAATGGCTACAAATATGACTCTAAATATTCATATGCATTATCAATATCTTTGAAATCATAATACCCTGTATCGTTCCACTCATCATTATTATCTTTATCTTGAAAAAATGGAATGATAGTGTTGACTTTTGCTATATCTGGATCATTTCCTTTAATAAATTGTGTTTGTGAATGATTTGCCTTAGGATGTTCAATAAATACAAAACCTTGGTGACAAACATTATCAACTGCTAGAATAGTAGTGATGCTTTGAACATGCTTGTCCAACCCTTGACCTTGATAATCAAATTGTTGTAAATATTTTTGACCAAACCCATACTGCTTTGGAAGTTGAGACTTATTTTATAGAGGTAGATTTGTAATTTTTTCATGATTTACTTGTGCTTGTGTACTATTTCTTGCTTTGATTTTAATTTTTGAACCTTTTGTTGCTCTGAGTTATGCTTTGGTAACCACATTTGTATTGTTTCCAAATTCGACCCTTTGTGAATGTGTTCCTATGTCACCATGGATTGCTTGACTGATTTACCTTGTATAGGGTCCTCATTAGCAATTATTTATTTTATATGTTTTTTCAATACCAAACATGAATTTATGTGATGCCCATGCATTCTATGATATACATAATAATATATGGATCTTCTCACTAGATGTAGAGGAGGTAGTTTTATCAACTTAGATTTAATCATTTATGTTATTACCTCACTTGAACTCTTATTCGATCATTGAATGTTTTTTGAATCACTAGTTGTAGAGTTACTTTGTTGTGATTTCTTGTTTTGATATGTAACATTGCTTGCAACCAATTGACTAGGTAAAGGTGCATATACATGATTGACACTAGGGTGTCTTTGAGGATTTTGTATTAAAATCTAATTTTTCAATGTTGTGATCTTTTCATGTAATAGATGATTCTATGTTTATAAATCTAAAATTAACTTGTTCATACTAGTGATTTGATCCCTTAGTTCCCACAAGTGTGAACCCTAGTTGCTTTCGATTGAACATGTAAGCACATATGTTGAAGAGGGTTTGAAGAAGATATAGGCTAAATGTACACATTAGGAATAATATTATAGGCTACCTCACCTTTTGGAGGGGTGATATCATGGACCTAGTTAGAGGGAAAGTAGATATCACCCTCTTGGGGAAGAGGAAGAGAAGGAAATTCTTTCTTGTGCATAAGATATGACATTGAAACTTGATAGGTGATTGTTAGCATATGTAGTGGATGCTCTAAGTATTTAAGGATTTCATTATTAATTGAATTACACATAAAAGAGAGATAAAATGTTAAATAATTAATGAAATCTTGTATTGAGAAAAAGTAAACATTACTTTGAAGGAAATGGATCTTAACATTTTTATCAAAAAAATTGTTAATATCATCCCTTATTATAAAAATTAAGCATGAGAGGAAAAGAATGAAACTTTGCCTTAACATATATTAAACTTCATCAATCATGTACATGATAGGACTGAGTATGGACTCTTTATTGTTTACAAAAAATGTTCTGATATGAGTAAAATCCATTTTGATTTTATATGTGAAATCTGATTTAAATGTAAGGTGATACCTCAAGAAGATAGAGGGACCTAGTAAATTATTATGGTAATTTTAAAAAATTAAATGTGAATTTTTAATTTAAATATTCAGGAGAAATAAAAAAAATATTAAAAAAATCATAAGGAAATTTTCCTAGGGTTTTTACGGTTTTTGTGTGCAAATAAAGTAAGTCAAGTTCACCAAATGATTTAACTATTTTAGAAATAATAGAATTTTATTCTTATTTTATTTAAGGGTCTAGATTAATAAATTAGTGAATAATATTGCAATAATTATAGTCTTGATTTGTATATTTTGTTTATCTTTTATACCTTTCTAAAAATAACAATAAATTGAGAGAAATAGATTAGCTTAAAATAAGTTGAAAATAGTTATTACAAGTCTGAAACTAAATGTGCAAGACTAAAACAATGTCACAAATCAGAATCTAGCTTTTATTTTATGAAAGGATAGGACCACAAAAAATAGGATGCCCTAGGGTCCAATACTATTGTCCTCTTCTGGCACTGTTGTTCAAACTGCTCATAGAGCCCTGATTTTTTTGGATTTTTTAATTCTTATATGAGCGTATTTTTGAAATCTTAAGTCTTGAATGTCAACATAACTCCTTATAGAGCTAATTCAATCTTGAAACCCTAAACCTTTATTTTGCTTGATAAAACTTGAGAAAAAAGGGGGGTTAGTGTGTGTAAGATGCATTAAACATGTATCCACACCTCTTGTGTGGGCACGCTACCTACATACCAATACTCTAAAGAAGGATCAAACAATATGTAGTTCTCCCACTTAATGTGATTTGTGCAATAGTATGATTTAGATGCAAAAATGCCAAATTTAGAGTGCTTGAGGTGGTTAGGGACCAGTGTGAGAGTTTGAATGTGTTTGAAGTTGTGTTGGGTGATTATATGCAGAGAATAGGAAAGTTTGCCTTAGTGGTGTGTTTTTATTCTTGATTTCTTTGTAAGATTTGGCACCTCCCTTGTAAATTAACTTTTAATGGGATTTTTATAGGGAACTATTGGTCATGGGTTAAATGTATTGGTGCTAGGCCAACATGATGAAGGATAGGAATAAGATGAAATTGACTATTTGGGATCAAATTGTGATTACACATGAGCACCAAAAATGGGACACCCTAGGGTCTGGTGTCATAGTTTGGGTATGGTACTCCTATCCTACAGGCTTAAGACCTAAGGGATAGAATTGGCATAGGAGATAGAGTCTGGCTAAGATAGAATGAAGGTTCACAAGTCTATAGATGATCGGTAATGAGTAAAAAGGTGTTTAGAAGAGTCATGAGAGTATGCAAGAAGGACCTATGGATAGGGTGTCACAAGCCACACTCAAACTACCAATTTGGACATTTTATATGACTATAATTAACTAAAATCTGATCTATGTTGAAATGGTATTGTAATCTAAATTCATTATGAAAGAGATGAATAATTGTGGAAGACCTTTATCATTAGTGTCAAAGGGGGAGAAAGACTAGAAACATTAGAAAAGGAGAAAGAAAAGACAAGATTAGAAAGGGTGAAAAAAGGCAAAAATCAGATCTAAGAGATGATTTCCATCAAGAGTGATTGACATATTTTTTTGAGTGTGTTTTCCATAAATAACAAAAGGGGATATTGTTGAACATTATCATTAATTAAGGGGGATATCATTGAGCATTATCATTGATAATTGAGTTGTTTAAATAAGTGTTATCATCAATGTCAATCTAATGTAATTGATGTCAAAGGTTCTTGTGAAGGTGCATGATCAAGTAAAATTTGAGGTATGTGTATGATGAGTTATTTCATTTATATCAAAGGTTATTGTAAAGATGCATGTTCAAGTTTACATACATAGTGAGTATTGTTTATATATGAAAGCAGTGATGAGAGAGTTCTATTTGAAGAATGTTCTGATGTTAGCTTGAGTGATATCATTGAGAATCAATATGAGTGAGTATAGTTCAATATGCCAAGTGTAAATTAACTTTCAAAGATTTATCTAGACCTTATGAGATGATATGTATAGGTAGCATGATGAAATGAATGATCTCTAAATAAGTTGTATGCTTTGAATATCTATGTAAGTAGTTCCAAAGATGCTCTAAATGATCTATAAAGATTCTTAGTAAAGATCTAAAGAATACTTGACAATTTTTTATCATATGAGAGGGTATTTGAGTTTATACATGAAGTGTTGATGGCCTCAAAAATGATTGTAAGGTCATCTTTGAAGATCTATGTATGCAGCTTTGAAGATGTTACAAATATCCTAGTTGAGCTCCAAATATCTATAAATAACTCTAAAGATGCTCCGAGTGAGACACAAAGATGATTTATTGAAGCTTTGAAGAAGATTAATTGTATCAGGTTACTTGAGCATACATAAGAGTCATTAAATCACTTAGGAGAGTTTCAAGGTGAAGTCTACATGGGTAAGTACTTCAATCTAAGTCTACAACTAGATTAGTTATAGATCTTGTTTGGCCTAATGAGGAATCGTGAGCTATTAAAAATATATATGAAGAATTTTTGAAATTATTTAAGCATGATAGGAGATTTCATGGCATATATATAAAGTGATGAGAGCTTGGATAGTGGTTAGAAGATCAAATTCAAGACTTAATGTGAATTGCAAGTTAAGGCATATAAAGCAAAAAGAGATATGGTGGCCAGATGGGGTATCAAGATCAATTTTCATGACATGGGTAAGTAAGTGAACATTTAAAGAGGTGAGTCAAATTATTTTAATTATGTGCATGGATTTTAGGTCATAGTTTACAATAAATGGCTTGAAAAAGTGTTTCAAGGTTTCTTAAGTATACAAAATGAAGAGTTATCTAATTAAGAAGGTTTATCAAGTGTTCCTTAGCATGTGAAAAATATGTATTAGAATCTAAGTTGTTCATGGTAGATGAATAAGGCTTTTATCTCAAAGTTCTAGGCATTGGTTTTTGGAAAGAAGAGATAAGCTTTATGAATGATCGTTAAGACTGGAAGTTGGTATAAACCCTTAAGGAACCCTAAAAATGACCTGATATTGAAGATATTATTATAAAGATATTAGATGTTGTATTCAAATATTTCAATAATCTCTAGGTATGATTGGTTTCTCATATGAGTGAGTAAACTCTACGACAAGTGTTTATTTTTCAAAAATCTATTATAGCAGGCATAGTTGATCAAGTCAAAGTTGTTAAGTAGATGAAGATCAAAGTGTGATACTTGTAGTTTTTATCCATGAAGGTTTTTGGATAGGTTATATATATCAAGTGTGAAAATTTTTTGATCCAAGATAGCCAGTTACTAATAGACCGAATGGTGCAGACAGTGAAAAAATTAGGTAGAAGTGAGAAGATGATTCTTGATGTGTTTTCATGTAAAAATGACAGATTAAAGTGCATGATTATGTTATTTTAGGCTTGAATAATATATAATCACTTTGAATACGCTCATAATATAGTGTAATAGGTTGAACCATTGAAGACAAAATGGCTTATTTGGCTAAGTGGAATCTATGAGAGAAAAGGTCAGTACATTGGTCTGCAAGACTAATAGTTTCCATTAGTAATTTTAATATTTTTTATGAATATATATATGATTATGTTATAATATATTGTTCATGAATTGAAATAACTTTAGTATGTTCAATTAGGTATCAAAATTTCATGTTTCCTTGACTGTGTTTTGAAGTCAGTTGGCAGTTTTGAGTAAGCATTCTGAAGAGAAGAGTTTGAGTCTATATACCCTAAGTTAAAGCATTTTATGAAGTTTTTTATGAAATTTATGACATGATATTTTTTAATATGTAATTTTTTACCATGGTTGTTTGTAAAAATTGAGTTTATTCCTTAATTTTTCAATATAGATTTTTTGTATATGGATAGGCCTTTTATGAATAGTATTTTGAGAAAGGGTTCAAATGGTAATTAGATCTAGAAGGTGTTATGGACATAAAATGAAGTTGGATAAGGTATATTGGAGTGGAATATGATGTTTTCATATCATGTGATGTGTTTGGATATGATTCAAGGATGTCAAAGGGTAATGTGTTGCTAATAAGGCCTATTAGGTCTCCATAAGAACTAAAAGAGGAGTAAGGGCTAATTGAGCCATGGCCGAACTAATGTATTGATTGATTCATGATTAAGGCATGTTATTTTAATATGAAAATACATATTTATGGAAAACCTAATAATATAATAATGTGTGTCCAAATAATAAGGATATGATCAAGTGACTTGTATAAAGGCAAGGTAGTTTATGCCTATTTGAGTATGCTTAGAGAGAGTAGAGAATAAGTGAATGATATAGATAATTGGTTATCATAAGGAGGTCATGAATACCATAAAATAAGTGTCATGAATTTATATATCATTTTTTCATACTAGGATCAAGGTTATAATACCTAATCAATCCATGAAGAGGGCTAGTTGAGCAAAGAAGGCTAAAGGCTAGTTTGAGAGGGATAGAAGTGAACGAAGAGCTAAAGATAAAGATCATCATCTATTATATAATCAACAAGGATTTTTTAAGGTGATAAAGTGTATCAAGTGGTTGATCTAGTTTTGAGTCATCTAGGGGTTGGTGCCTCCTTGCAAGTGGGTGATTGCTAAAGCCTATCTAAGTTGGTGCTCCATGTGGAGTTGGTGCTTCACTAAAGATTGATTTTTATCTTATAGGACTGTAGTCCATTTGATTCATTAGGGGGTTTTATTACCCTTAAGGGTTTATCATGTATATTTTGTGTTCATGTGTTTCATGTTCTTATGATTTGATGCTTATGCTAGCTAAGATGTAAATGCTTGTTAGAATGTTTCATGTATTATTAAGTGGAATTGAATGAAAAGTTTTTAAGACTGATTCACCCTCCCCTCTTAGTCATTGGTCTTCCAACACAATATTATATAGATGAATATACGTAAACATCTTTGTGGGGTTTACTTCTAAGGTAAATAACCATTCTACAAATACATTTGCCCTTATTTTGAGAATCTTTTACATATTATAGGGACTAATCAATTGTGAATACATTTCCCATATTATACATAATTTAATATCCTTCCTTCATAATGAAATTCATGAATAAATATTGAAAATTCCTCTATTATTCCAAAGGTTGTGATCTATTTGACTCCAAAAACATTATCTTCCTCACTCACGGGAATATCAAATAAAGGATAATACAACATATGGTCTCTCATAACATGTTTGATTTTATGATATTTCCATATATAATTGATTGTGTTGCCATCTACAATCATGACTTGAAATTCTTGAGTTGGGTAAATAAAATAGTTCAACCGTGTCTCTAGATTCTTATTTATGAAGTTATGTGTACTCCTTGTGTCAATTAACATTGTCATATACTATTTCTTGAGGAAACTCAACCTTGAGGGTTTGTGGAGTGATAATGCTAGAAAGTGAATGACATGAGATAGCTGACTTAGAATCATCAAATTTCTCTATCTCATCCTTACCCTCACTTAATCCTTCATCATCTTATTCATATTCATTGGCCCCTTCAATATAGAGCACTTTATTTTTAACACATTTATGTTCTTTTCTATATTTAATATCATAGTTGAAACATAACTCTCACTTATTTCTCTTAAATTTGATGAGGATTAAATCTGGTAGGATGAAGGAATGATTATGTGAGAACATAACTTTCTCTTCCAGAAGTGAAAATTCATTATTTGACTAGGTATCTTTCCTCCTCCCCACCATTTTATCTAAATTTGGATTAAATGGTGAATTAACCCTAATTCTAATAAATTGAATGAAATGAACCATAATGCTGAAAATTAACTTTTGAAACATATAATGAAAGTAAAATAATGGATTTGACAAAGTGAAATCGATTGAAATAAGAATAACTATGAAAATAAATGATAAACTTATTTATTTTTATCCTAGATCTGATTATATTGACTAAATGATAGTTGAAATAGGAAAATAATAATAGGATTTTCAAGTGCATATTGTCTCTTGGATTTACACCCTTAAAGGATATGCCTAATATTTCCTCATCCAAATGGCACAATGTAAATACCTATAAGCTTGTGGGTAGCATATGGATGAGGTGAATCTCTATATAGGGATAGCTCCCTTGATGTACCACTTTGGATTGTAGCTAGACCTAATCTTTACTAGGGGGAAGGGAGAGAGATAATTGAAAGAAAAATATTATAAGGGAGGTGATACACCAAATAAGGTGATAAATTCCAACCAAAAAACATGTCACACATGAGAATAAATAACTAACCAAACACACACTCTTTCAATCTGCATCTTCTCACATCAATGTTACATTATGAGGTTATGGATGAATGTGTAAAGCTAGAAGGAATAGACAAGAGGAATTTAATGGAACTAGTGAATATAATAACTCACTCAATCCTTGTAATTTACTATAATACTTCACATGTCCTACAATAATAATCTTTCCAACTATAAATAGGGTGAAAGAATGAGACAACATGCTAAGGAATCCATAGTCTTCACTAAGCAAGATTCATCATCTAAGTAGAGCACACTTATGAACAATAATGAAGAGGTAAAAATAAGTAGTATTATTGATCAAATGGTATGAAAATGAGCATGGATTCACCATACTCAAGTGGAGCATAAGTTATAATGGCCAAAATGGTTAGTTCTTATAAACCTTGAGAGAGAGAGAGAGAGAGGAGAAGAGAGAAGTCCAAGGGTCACAAGGACACTTTTAAAGATGATAAAATTAGTTAATTATTTATTATAATATGATATGAGATGAACCATGAAAATAAAAGAAGCCCAAGTGTCCATCCAAGCCATCAAACTCTTGTAAAGTGGCATGAAATTCCCTTAACTAGCTTAGAAAAATTACCTTCATGATTTGAGATTTTTGAATGCCTCATAACTTACTAGGAATAGTTAAAATTATTGGAATGAAGGGTAAGGATTTCATACATGCCTTTTCATTAATTGGTTTTAGTCTTGGTCATTTAGAATCATCTGGGAATGAGCCATCATCATCTATAGTCTAAAAAACTCTTCCTTCATGCACCCTGCACACTTGGCATCAAATTTGGATTTAGTTTCTCATAAAAATACATGTTATGGAGTGTATGAAAATTTTAATAACCCTTAATTATCTTAAAATAATCATTCACACCTTAAAATCACCCCACTTAAATTTTTCCACCCTCTTCACTAGCTTGTCCAATATGCCAATTTTGACAGGTTGAGATGAAGAAATTTGTTTTCATAATTATAAATATTATTAAATAATTAAATTTAAATATGGATTTATAAAATATATATTCTTCTCAAAGTTTATTTCATCCTCAAAATCCTTCTAGAACCTAAAAACACAAAAAAATGGTTAAAAATACCCTATTTTATACCCTATCCATACAATTATAAACAACTAATTTTGATGGTAGGGATCCTGACTAAGTCCTATTTAACATAAAATCATCATTCATTCCATTATAGTTTATTTTTTGTATTATCTCTCTCATTTCCTCAAACTGGTCTTTACAAGGGTTTAATAAGGGTTTTAGGCCTGTTTTGACTCTTAAGCTTTGTTCATAAATATTTGACGTCCAAATTAAAAAAAATCCACAAGGATGATTTTAAAGGACAATAATAACACTTATAAACCTTTTTGGCTCCCATATAAAGCATCAAGAGAGATATGAGTCCTCAAACTTATCCTATCGAGCCCTTTCCTCCTTTTCATATAAGCCTAGTGTTGATTTTGAGCTAAAAATGGTTTCCTCAGGGGTTTCTTTGACTTAAAAAAGATTTAAAACATATTATTTAACAAAATATGCATGATAAAATAGGTTTTAGTGATCTTATAAATCCAAATATAAAGTTGAACCCCCTTTTGGATGCTAGGCCTAATCATGCTTGGTAGGCTGAATTGTCCCTAAAGCCCAAAATGAGTTATTGATGGTTCCTCTACATAAAAATGGATTATAAAAATATATAATGATCACATATTCATTCCCTAATGGGATATAAACCATATATAAAACTAGAAGTGAAAATGATCTCATTTGGCACTAGGCTTAAATCTTGCCCTTAGGATTGACTATAACTTTAAGAGTATGAATCACCCTGTAGATATTTTACATTATGTGCAAGGTTATTCATGTTTATATATATATATATATATATATATATATATATATATATATATATATATATATATATATATATATATATATATATGTTTTATAAGTCTTCACACCTTCCTAAAGTTCTTTTATATATATTTTCCTCATCTTTTGTCATTGACTCTCAAATCTTCCAATTTGTGTTCAAGGGGAAGTAGCCCTTATCTGAGACAAAATAGGGGGTGATTACCCTATTTTCTTAGATAATATGAACATTATATATTTTAAGTAACCTATGGACAAAAATATGGACCCTATTCATATCATATAACCCTCCATAAGAACGAACACCTAAGACAAACTCCTATGGAGATAGACTGTGTGTGCAAGGTTTCTATAAGGGCTGCAAGTTAGTTGTTTGGGGCTCCTTCTTGGTATCATTTAATATATGATAGTTTAATTGGATTATTTAGTCATGATGGAGGTGTTTTTATGTTTTAAACTCTCTTTAACCTCTAATTTTCTCACCTCACACTTTGATTGGTCAAATCTGAGTGTGCATTTTACTGTGATTTGCTCCTTGAAACCCTGCCTATAGGTGAACTTACATAGTTTGACCTTGAAAATAATGATACAAGACATTCCTATAGTCCTAAAGTATAATTTTCCACTTGATTTAACTCATTATTATCACTTACTCACTCTCAATCACTAAGGTTACTCACTGTATAACATTGTTACAACAGATTGTGCCTTTTTGTCTTGGAGGGGGGAGTTCACCTGTAGGTTATATTTTATGAATCAAGAATGAAATAATTGTTTTAAACCTTATTATGTTATATATAAACCACATTATATATTTCTTTTTTCCTTTCATAATTGGAAGGAATTCCATTACTAAATTCATAGAGCTTACTCTCCAAGATGAACCTACAGCTAGTCTGTAAGGGCATATTGTTGAGACCAACATCCCCCCATTTTTTTTGCTTTTGATGAAAGGGGACCCTTGTGAATGTTTCAAAACATCTATATTCTGGATTGATAGTGAAAGGGTTATTCTCTCTTGAAATTTAAAGGCAATTCAATAAAAAACATGAGCCTCAGTGTATCTAGTTGTGATTATGTTTTATGGACTAATGTTGCTAATGATTGTCTTTGAGGTGATTAGTTGTAGGTTCTATGGAGAAAGCTAGGGTTCCTAAGAAATAAACCATAGGGGTTTGAATTCAAATGTCCATAGGAAAAGTTTAGCAATAAACTATATATCTTTTCAATTATAGAAACTCTAAGTCTAACTTTATATTAAGCTTTGATTATGTTTTTTAACATGACGAAACATTAATATAAATCAAGACTTGGACATTTTATTGTCCCCTTTAAAACTTGAGAGCCCTTTTGGATTAACTAGGTTTTTATTAAGGTTTAAATATCTTGGTGTTTGCAAGTACAAACAAAATTTTAAAGGTTGAAACCTTAGTCTAAACCTTTATACATATCGGGCCTTAACTTAAAGCTCATGCACTTTTGCAAATCTGATGCCTCGTGTTCAATTAGAGATGTTAATCCAAAAACATGAACCAAAACCAACACCAAAAGGGAGACCAATTGATATCAAGCACTTTGATTATGATCTAGTCGTCCTCACTACCTTGAGAATTCCCAAGATCCCAATGCTTGTCACTCAGTCATTAGATCAAAGAAATTCCATTGTCTTAAATTTTATAAGCTTTCTCCCATCATTTGATGTCCATGAGGATGTAGTTGATGTTATCAAGACCATCAAATTTAACCTAGACAACTTTTCAAAGCCTAAGCAAAGGGGGCATTTCTAAATACCCTTTCAAAGGAATTCCTAACATTTTTATGTAGAAAGACTTAACATAAAAGGGTGTAACCTAAGTTAATTTTTATTTATTAACATAAAAGGACCTTAGGAACATCATTTTAAGTCTAAATTTATATAGTCATGGAACTGATTAAAAGGTGTGCATCTTGTAGGATCCAACAATGATTGCTAGCTCACTAGATTTGATCTAATGGTGTGTTGAACCCAAATACTTTTCAAATGCTTCATGAACTCGACATGTGGCTTACCCATGGATAGGGTAACTAAAAAAGGTACATAAAACCCCATGATGAGGATGTATGGTAGCTTGCCATTCAAAGAATGAAAATATGATGGGACCTACTTAATAAAGGCACTCAATTAAATGAGTTGGACATTGTAAAATTTAATGATGATCACTAACTTTATGGATTTGATCCAACAATGTGATGACCCTAAAGACTTTTCAAAGGCCCCATAAACTTGACACGTGGCTAATGCATGGCCAGGATAATAACTAGTAAGAGTAAGCACCATGGAGAAGATTTGTCAGGGTGCCAAGTGGCATAGCCATAAACTTAAAGATCAAGGGAACAATAAGAACACATGAACTTGGATTTAGATTATTAGATCAAAATAAAGAAAGCTTTTGAAAGCCAATGGCTAGTCTCTAACTAGCATTTTTGAAAATTTCCATGAAAGGCACAAAGCCACACCACATAGGCTCTACATAAGCATGGAGAGTCAAAATCAATGATATCTTAAGCTTGATAGTGTAGAGGTAATGAGAATTAGGTCCATCAAATATAAGGCATGTATAAGATTTAGAAACTAGATATTCCACCATTAAAGCTCAAAAACCCTAAACCCTTTATAAAGAAGACTCGACTTGGCTCAATTGGTCATAAAGCAATCATAATAGCGCAACTGAACCTTGAATCAAGTATCCTAGTAAAACCTTTTGTGACATTAAAAATTTAATTTGGTGTCATCAATGGCAGTAGGAAGGTAACATATGAATATGGAAGAAAAACTTTATCTAACTTCAGACAGTGAGGGGGGGATCTTTAAAGACATATAGTTAAACCTGACAGCCCTAAACATACATGAAATTAGGAATTGGTAAAAGTTATTATTCTTTATGGAGTAATTGTAACCAATTTCCCAAGAGGAAAATAGGAATGCCACTATGTACTAGAGATACAATGACCTAGTCTCAATTCAACTGGCAAACCTCCACCATGTTGCAGCCAAACCAGAGGTAATGCATTGTTTCGACCTCCTTACTCCTATTTTCATTGATTGTAGAATAAATGGGGAATGGATCATTCAATAGTGAATCACTAAGAAGGTTTCATGCATTTCCCATATGGCCTTCAAAAATTATTACAAGCTCCCTTTGCTTCATATTGATCTCCCATCCCTGAGAGAGTGGACAAACACCCAAAACATGAATTTAGTCCTCACACCTTGGTTAATCCAAGGTTCCCATGTTTTCATGTCCCATGATGGTGGGATTCCTATTGTCCAATTTATGGAGGGTGTTATAATAGTTATTACCTTACTAAAAAGAGGTTTTGGTGCCCCTTTCACTACTTATGTCAGCAAAGTCTAGGTTTCTTACATCCACTGCATGTTGGAGTAGAACTTAACCCCTCCCATTGGAGAACTAATAAATTTTTTCTTGGATAAATAATTCAAAATGATGAATAAATGGACCTCCAATAAATTATTTATGATTTCCTAACTTTTGGATTCACTTTTGGCCTCTATAGATTTCCCTGGCATCTGAAATTGGTCCTCTGATGGTAAGACCACTATCTCTCACCACTACTCTAAATTGCATTTATTCAAATACAAGAACCACATGTAATTTATCTATGATGGTGTTTTCCTATCTATCTATGAGGTAATCATCAGTGTCCCTATTCCAAGAATCCACACTCAAATTAAAAAGCAAGTAGAAGCCATGGGGGATGTATGGTTTAATTCAAATTACACTGTAATGAGAATAGAAGGAATCAAGATTCAACCCTCTCAATTGCCCAATCATATCCATAGTAAGATTTCAGAGCAAGATATTACCTATCAAATCATCCAAGGTGTGGATGGGATATGTAATAAAAATAAGAGAGCTCAGCTACACTCCTTTCCACTAGACATTTGCAGGATTGTGATCAAGGATTGGAAACAACTATAAATTATGGTGATCCACAAAAAATATTTTGGTTTCCAGCTAGATGGCCTTAAGATGTGGGAACCCAATAACAAAGTTACCAACCACATCTATGATAAAAATGTCCTAAATAATGAATACAAACATCAACCAAGTGTGGGAAATGGTATTTATACAAAGGCAAAGAACTTTGAAGAGGTCATATCCAAGATCAAAGGCTAAAATATCCAATTCAAGCATAGGCTGGTTAGAGACAATAAACCCTCAAGAGAGAAATGATAAATGCATCCCTTGCATTATCACTTATTTCTAGTACCATTTGTGACTGCTCATCAAGAGCCACCTATTGGAGGATAATATTCTAAGCCTTAATAAGTAGAATTGACAAAACCACCCTAGGTTGAGCAACTTGAGGATATAAAAGGAAAGGGTAAAGTTGTGGCTGAGGAGCTAAGGATAGAGTATATAATTGGTGAAGGTCCTCAGCCCTAGGCATCCACATATAGGCCTTCTTCCTAAGTGGAAATCATTATCATGATTTCCCTGGAGGTAAGAAAAATAGTGGAGAGTGCCCTTGTTGACATTATAATTGCCTATGGTTTTGATAGGGAGGAGGATCCATATGATACAAAAAACAAGGATTTGATTCCACTAGATGGAGGAAAGAGACAAGAAGAATTGGCCTTAGTGCCCATGGCACATAAAAAGAAGCCTAGGTTAACCTTCACTCATCCTATCAGTGAAGTTAACCTCTTTAGTGATGAGAACCCTATTTATGGACCAGCCATTCTTGACTAGTTTATTTATGGAAAATTACAAAAAATTCCATCTCTTTCTCCATCATTAGCCTTAACCCAAGTTGGCATAGTTTTGAAATATAGTTTTAAGCCATGGATCTAGGACATTCTAAATAGGCAAGCAGAGAGAAGGATCCAAATCCTTCATGATAAAGAAAGCTAGAGAATGGACACCTTAGGGGCCTCTAGAAGTTCAAATGTAGTTCTCAAGCAACTAAAATTTAAAAAGTTTGATGCAATAGTGCATTACAATTTAGATACATTAGGTTTGAAGAGAATAGTGATAAATAAGGTCACCATTGACACTGATGAATTTAGTTTTCAAAAGGTGGAACCTTTTGTTGGCCTAACTCCTATCCAAGGATAGGTAGTAAGAGAGCATCCCATCCATCAAGAGGATGTATTTATTTTGGTGTTAGCACAATCAGTAATGGCTCTCCAAGGACTGAATCAAAGGATCATCAATTTGGAGAAGGAGAAGCAAGATTTGGAGGCTCAAGTCCTACTCTCAATTCCTGAGGAAATATTACAAGTTTTGAATAAATCTCTACTAGATACATTTGACAATTTAAAGAACATCAAGCATAGATCAAGTGCTTTAAACCATCAAGTTGAGATGGCACAAACCTTAATCATCTAGTGGAAGGATTATCAAGCTTAAATGATAGAACTCATCAAGGTAGATAGGACAAAGTAGGCCCTAGACTTCAACATCATCAATATTAGACATTTAGATATCCTCATGGCAATTTTGATGGATAAGCAAGAAGATTTGATCACTTGGAGTACCAATGTCAACAAATTCATCAAGGAAGATAAGGATTTGGTAACCAAAATGGAGAAATTTTTGGGGAGCTTGTTAGACAACCCTTCTCAAACCACTACTATGGACCTAATTAGTGATGGAGAATTCAGGTAGAGAGTTGGTGTCCACATCCAGGGCATTAAGGACAATCAAGGCCATTCTACCAAGGATAATCAAAAGATCTTTGACACCATCCTTAATTTATGGAAGTAAATCATGGAAGCACAATGTATCAAGGAACTCATGATTAAGGCTAACAAGAAATTTGATACATTCACAAATCAAGAGGAGGATTGTCTAATGAAACCTGAAGTAGATTTTGAGCTAATAAAAGAGCAATACATCAAGGTGAAATACTTCTTTAGACAGGGATAATAGAGAGACCCACTACTAATGTAATTTGTAAAATAATATCCCTTTGTAACAAATATATACTATCTTTTTAGCATATATAGTTTCCTTTTAGCATATATGCAAGAAAAGTAAGAAAGATCAGCTACACCCCTTTCCATTAGACATTGGCAGGATTGTGATCAAAGATTGGAAACAAAAAATTATGGTGATCCACATAAATTATTTTGATTTCCAATTGGATGACCTTAAGATGTGGGACCAAAATAACAAAGTGACCAACCACATCCAAGATAAAAATGTCCCAAATAATGAATACAAACATCAAACAGCTATGGGAGATATTATTTATACAAAGGCAAAGAACTTTGAAGAGGTCCTATCCAGGATCAAAGGATACAATATCTAGTTGGAACATAGGTTGGTCAAAGACAATAAACCCTTAGGAGAGAGATGGAAACTATATCCCTTGAATTATCACTTGTTTCTAAGACCATCTAGGATTACTCATCAAGATCCACCTATTAGAGGACAATCTTTTGAGCCTCAACAAGTAGAATTGACAAAGCCACCCCAGGTTGGGCAACCTGAGGATATAAAAGGAAAGGGTAAAGTTGTGGCTGAGGAACTAAGGATAGAGCATAGACTTGGTAAAGGTACTCAACACTAGGAATCCCCATAAAGGCCTCCTTCCCCAGTGGAAATCATTATCATGATTGCCCTAGAGGTAGGAAAAATAGTGGAGAGTGCCCTTGTTGACATTACAACTGCTTATGGTTTTGAAAGGGAGGAGGATCCCTCTAATATATAAAGCAAGGATTTAATTTTTATTGATGGAGGAAAGAGACAAGTAGAATTTCCTTTGGTGCCTCTAACTCCTAAAAATAAGCCTAGGTTAACCTTCACTCACCCTACTAGTGAAGTTAACCTCTTCAGTGATGAGAACCCTATTTATGGACCAGCCATTCCTTACTAGTTTGTTTATGAGAAATTACAAAAAATCCCATCTCTTTCTCCATCATTGGCCTTCACTTGAGTTAGCATAGATGTGCAAGATGGATCTAGGACATTATAAATAGACAAGCAGAGAGAAGGATCCAAATCCTTCATGACAAAGAAAACTAGAGAATCAACACCCCAAGGGCCTTTAAGAGTTCAAATGTAGAAGTTCTTGAGCATATATAATTCAAAGAATCTAATGTAACAATGCATTTCAATCTAGATACATCAGGTTTGGGGAGAATAGTGATAAATAAGGCCACCATTGGCATTGAAGAATTCACTTTTCAAAAGGTGGAACCTTTTTTTGGCCTAACTACTATCCAAGGATAGGTAATAAGAGAGTATCCCATCCATCAGGAGGATGTAGCTAGTTTGGTGTTAGCACAATTAGTAATGACTGTGACCAAAATCTAAGCAATGAAGCAAAGGATCCTCAATTTGGAGAAGGAGAAGTAGGATTTGGAGGCTCAAGTGCTACTCTTAATTCTTGAGGACATATTACAAGTGTTGAATAAATCTTTGTTGGATACATTTGAGATTTTAAAGAACATCAAGACTAAATTAAGTTATTTAAACCATCAAGCTAAGATGACACCAACCTTAATCACCTAGTGGCAAGATTCTCAAGCTCAGATGATAGAACTCATCAAGGTACATAGGATAAATCAGGCCCTAGACTTCAAGATCATCAAGCTTAGACATTTAGATATCCTCATGGTAGTTTTGATGGATAAGCAAGAAGATTTGATCACCTGGTGTAGCAATATTGACAACTTCATCAAGGAAGACAAGGACTTGGTAACCAAAATGGAGAAACTTTTGGGGATCCTATGAGACAGCCATTCTCAAACCACTAATATGGACCTAATTAGTGATGGAGAATTCAAGTAGAGTGTTAGTGTCCACATCTAGGGCATTAATGACAATCAAGGCCATTCTACCAAAGATAATTAGAAGATATTTGACACCATCATTACTTTAGGGAATCAAATCATGGAAGCACAATATATCAAGAAACTCATGGCTAAGGCTAACAATGAATTTGACACATTGGCAAATCAAGAGGAGGATTGTCTAATGAAACATGTAGTGGATTTTGAGCTAATAAAAGAAAAATACATAAAGGTGAGACTTCCTCATATAGGGATAATGAGGGACCAACTACTAATGTAATTTGTAAAAGAATATCCCTTTATAAAAAACATATACTATCTTGTTAGCATATATGGTTTCCTTTTATCAATTTTGATGTAGTAGGTCATATACACTGTAATCTTTGTATTAACGATAGCTATCCTTATCTTGCATGTGGATATTTTGAGAAAGTTAACTGGTGAAACACCTATTTTTGCTATAAATAGGTAGGGGATTACCATTTTTTAAGAGAGAGATTTTGATAAATTGTATACTAGGAGCATTTAATATAACCGAGGAATTTTGAAAAGATTATCTTTATAGTTTGTTAAATGTCAATGTTGTCTCTCAATTGCTTGTTGACATTTTAAGTTTGAATGATTCTCCATACTTTGAGTCACATTCTCTATCATAGAGATGTTGATTTGTGCTAATGCTAGATTAATTGTAAAGATCTCAAGTATACTTCATTTTATTTTGCTTTGCATTTGGATGTGCTTAAGCTATTCAGACCATAGTAGAAAACATTTAAAGTAAACTTCATTATTACTTATGATTTATACATTTCCTCTGAGTTTTGCCTGATTTGTAATGCAATATGAGTTTATGTTATTTTATAGCATAAATTAGTTCATGTGTGCTCAAAGTAATTTGGATTTTATCATAATATTTGAGATCAAAATTTGTAATCATGTTTCCTTTCTACCTTACCCTTCCCTTTTCTTATTTTATTTAATCAAGACTCACTTTAGTTTAAATGTCATTTTTAATACTCATTTAGATTAGTCTGGAAATCATCAAATTCATAAAGATCCAAAGATTTAGACCCTGGTGGCTCCCAGCCACTAAACTAAACAAATATTATGGACAGTTCCCATACTCTACTTCTATTCCACCACAAACATCACCAAATTATCACAAATTACAACTCATGCCTTAGATTTTTCAAATCCTAAAATAAGAAGTGTTCATCAACATTGTAGAGCACATGTGGTACATTTAGAAGCATTAACATGAGGAAGATCCATTGGCGCTACAAGGAGGACCACAAATCTTTAAAGATATTTGCTAGTTTTGGTGTATTTGGTCAAAGATCATTTTATATTTTACATGTTTGTGTTTCTTTTAGCATAAATTGTGTAAATATTGGTGACCTTTATAGTTTTATACTAGTCTTTAGGTTTACTCAGACAAAGAGTGATATTCTTTGAATACATATGCTTAATTCTAGTAAATATGGCTTTTGGTGCTGAGAATTCATTAGTATTTGAGATTAGAATGGCTTATTCTAGTTAAAATTGACAATTATTTGTTAATAAGAATTTTATTTGAGTCATAAGTTGTAAATAATGGTCATCTTTACATAATTCAACACATCTTTGAGCTTGTTTAGTCAAAGATTGATGTCCTTTATCCTTTTATGAGCAAATCCTTACAAAATAAGCTTACTATACAAGTTGATTGTTCATTATTTGTGAGGATCTAACTTTACTCACCATATTTCAAATAGGATCCTTAATCCTCAAGCTATAATTTCTAATGATCAGAACCAGATCACATTTAGAGACTAGAGAACCCTTTCTCAAGCTATAAATTCATAGAAGATCCAAGAAAGATAGAGGAAGGCATAATCATTCTAAATCTCTACCATCTTCACCCTTGCAATGGATTCCCATGTTATATCTTCATCCAAATATGGCATGGCTTGGAGGTTCCTCCATCAATATACCAGGTGTGGTTCATGACTTACCATGTAATCCTAAAAAATATTTGCCAATATTTAGTCCAACTGGTATTTCAACTATGGAGGAAAATGTTAAATCTTTCAAAGCTAGATTAAGATTGTTAAACATTATTCATGAAGATGTATCATGTAGTTTTTTATCATTTACATTCACATATGTTGCATATGAATGGTTCCTTAATGTGCCTAAAAATTTTATTATCTCATGGAATAATTTTGACACTATTTTTATTGATCAATTTGGAAAGACCATAAGCCCATGTGTCATCTATCATCAATTCACAACTATTAAGAGACATATAATTGAACCTATTAGGTATTTTAATGATAGGTTATAAAAGATGTTTAGTCAGACCATGGATCCATATAAACCTAATGAAGCTTTAGCTCTAGAGGTTTACAAAGATGTTGTTGATCCCATGACTTCTATATTTCTTAAAAGAGCTATCCCAGTTATCATCACATTGGCTCAAGATTATTTTGAAGCAGTGGTTATTAATAACCAAATGTAGCACCAAGGATAGATGGCTTATTCTATCCCAAATGTTAATCCTAAAATGCTTGTATTAAACCTTTTCCAAAATAATAACCAGAATACTCTAGCATTAAACTAGTTCCCTACCTTGAATGTATTACATACTAGCCATGCTGGCCCTAATGAGAACCTATGTTTCTTGAGCCATCAAATTACCAATGGATCTCATATTAATGACCAAAAATATTTAGTGCCTATCAATGGCATTAACAATATCCAAGGTCAAAATTTTGAGACTCCAAAGAATGGGAATGAGTGTATATTAAAAATGGTCTAGAAGCTTAGCACTAACTTCTTGCAATTAAAAAAATAAGTTGGTAATGTTAATGATAACCTTGGAAGGAACTTCACTTTCTAAAAGTTTAACAGGGCTAGAAATAGATTTAAGAATGACAATTTCTACAATAATAAAGTTAATGCACATTCTTCTAGTAAAAGGACTATGGATATCAACCTCACTGATATTGCCTTACTAGACTACTATAGGGTGCATGCTACCTCCAAGCATGGTGAGATTGATTGCATTGACTTTTGTAAAGCCTTTGAAGCTTTCCAAGAGGAACTTGACACATTTTTAATGGTTCAAAATAAAGATGTTATTGTAGGTCTTTCTAAATCTAAACCATCTGACCAAGTACACATGGTAGAAAATTTTCAATTCCCGTTTTAAGAAGCTAATGAGCTTGAGGATATCCCTAAAGAGATTCAAGTATTCTAACAATTCTTAAAGACACATCCTCTGAGAAATAGGGAGAAAAAATAGACATTGACTACTTATATTCTACCTAATAACTATGGGATTCCTCTAGACACTATATCAAAGAATAATCTTGAACCTCCCAAAGAAATGTCTTCTAAACCTACTGTTGATTCTTTAAACAAGACTGGTTACAAAAATGTGGAAGATATGAAAAAGATTAAGTCCAATGTCACTCTACATGAGATAACTTAGATCATAGAACAAAGAGATTTATTCTTGGAATCATTGTCCAAGAAACCTGAGAAGCCCCCTAAAAGTGATATTTCTAATCTAACTATGCAAGTAACCAAAGTTGAGTCCCCACCCTTCTTGCTTATAGTTAGGATATTTGGGAAGAATCTCCATAATTTTTTTTTAGATTCTAGAGCAACAACCAATATCATTCCTACCAAGATATGTGAACAACTTGGGTTAACACCAATCAAGTCTAAAAGGGTGGTTACTCAATTGGATAAATCAAGAGTTAAGGTCATTAGGGAGTTATTGAATGTGCATATGTAGATAGCCAGTGAACCCAGGGTTTAACAATTCATTGACATATGAGTGGTAGATATTCCTAATGCTTATGGATTTATTTTGAGTAGAGAATGGACTAAGGCCTTAAATAGTTACATGTCTACTGATTTATCACACTTGTGGCTACCTTGGAAAGGTGTGTGATATCAAATAAGAGTAGAAAGGGAACCTATAATGAAACATATGATAATAGAATACAATGTTATCAATGAAAGGGTAAACTTCTTAGATTTTGATCTTGGGATTTTCACTTTAGAAACTAAAAAGGAACTTGGTTCTAAGAGTTCTCCTTTAATGCCTAGCCTATGGAAGTTATATGTTGATGGTTCCAAATGCAAATCAAGATCAAGAGATGGTATTGTATTGATAGACCCTATAGAAAAACAATACCATGCATCTTATAGGTTACAATTCCCCTACACCAATAATTTGGTTGAATATGAGGCTCTCATCTTAGGATTACAGTTTTCCATCAATTGCAAGGTTAATGAACTCCTTATTTATGGATATTCTAAGCTTTTAGTTAATCAAGGGGAAAGCACTAGTGCAAGCTATCTTACCTTAAGAGGTACACATTCAATGTTTGGGACTTGTTTTAATCTTTCAATGACTTCAATATCTTGTCTATCCCTATGGAAGAAAACAAAGTTGATGATGAACTTGACTCTCTTGTAGCTAACCTCATGCCTAATCATGATTCTCAAAACCTTAGTATTGAGCTTGTATCATGTCCCTCAGTCCCTGATAACATAAATCACTTCCAAGTTTTTAATGATGATAAAAAATTATAGATTTCTTCACTAATACTGGAGCCTTTGAAGCTCACATTATTGATGAAGCTGATTAAACTTTTCCTAAGAGGGAACTTAATGGTAAAATCATCCAACTAAGTGACAATAAGATACCCAAAGGGATGATCTCATTGGAAAGACTATTTGATCTTGACAAGATTTTTGAAGCACCTAAGCCACCCAAGGTAAGTGGTAAAGACTATCATGCAATGAACCTTGGCCCATGTGATCAGCCCCAAATGGTGAATATAGGGAAGGCTTACACTAAAATGGAAAATAGAAAATCTAGAGAGCTGCTTAAAAATACAAAGATGTAATTGCTTGGTCTTATGAAGACCTAAAAATATTTGACCCAAGGGTTATTACTCATACTATACCTCTCCAAGAGGGTTGAAAAACCTTTAGATAGAAGCAAAGATTAGTTAAACCTATTTTAGAACCCATGATCCTTAAGGAGGTCATGAAACTACTGGATGCAAGGATCATGCTTCCTATTAGGCATTCCACTTGGGTTGCAAACCTGGTCCCAGTCAGAAAAAAGAATGCAGAAATAAGATTATGCATAAATTTCAAAAATCTAAATAGATTATGTAAAAAGGAAAATTACCCCTTGCCCTCTTTGGACCAAGTTATCCAAGTTGTTTCAAGATCTACTGTGATGTCCTTTTTGGATGGATTTTCTTGATATAACCAAGTTCTTGTTGCTCTAGAAGACAGGATGAAAATAGCTTTTACTACTAAATGGGGAACATATGCTTACAAAAGAATAAATGTTGGATTAATTAATGTAAGGAAAATTTTTTAGAGGGCCATGAACCATGCTTTGTAAGGTTTAGTGGGCAAATGCACCATCATATATATGGATGATCTCATAGTATTCTCTAAGAATAAAGAAGAACATTTTGTGCATTTGAGATAAGTATTTGATAGATGTAGGAAGTATGGTGTATCTCTTAACCCCAATAAAAATCATATTATGTATCATGGAAGGAAAATTGTTGGGGCATGTCATTACCAAATATGGGATCTCTATGCATCCTGATAGAGTGGAGACCATTTCTAAAATTGGGCTGCCCAATATCCATAAAGAATTAAAGTCATTCTTTATCAAGATTAACTTCATGAAGAAGTTTATTTCAGGTTTTACTGAGATTTTAAAACCTTTAAATGATATGCTTAATAAAGATGTTAAAATTTCTTGGAATGAAGAATCCAAGAAAGTATTTATTGACATTAAAAGAGCAATCAGTCAAGCCCCAGTCTTGATAAGTCCTGACATTTCAAAGGATTTTTTATTATATTCATTTGCTTTTGACCACACCATGGCTATTGTATTAACTCAAACATTTTATGGGAATGACCAACCTATATCTTTCATGAGCACTAACTTCAAAAATATAGAGGTGGACTATTCCATCATTGATAAGCAAGCCTATGCCTTGGTAAAGGCAATATAAAAAATTCAGACATTACCTCCTTAGAAATAAGGTGCATGTTATTTTACCTAACCTAACCATAAAGATTATGTTGAGCCATAATGAACTTGGGGAAAGAAGAGGCAAGTGTATGGCAATCCTACAAGAGTATGATATAGAGATAAAAATTGCCAAATTAGTGAGGTGTTAAGGCCAAGTTCAGATGACTACCACTATTGATCCCAAGCTCCATATTATGCAAGTGGATCAACATAACTTCCAACCCAATGAATGGTATGAATATTTAATGCATCTTATTATCAGAGGTAGTTTCCCCCTAGGACTCACTAGAGAATAGATGAGAGCTTTAAGGATCAAATCATCCCATTACCTCATCAAATATGGAGTCCTTTATAGAAAAAAACTTTGAAGGGATCTACTTAATATGTGTGTCAAAAGAAGAGGCCTCTCAAATCATGTCTACTTTCCATGAAAATTTGGGCAATAGACATCCTTTAGAGAGAACCAAAATCCACAAGATTCTCAAGGTTGGGTATTATTGGCCCACCCTTTTCAAAGATGCACACAAACATGTGAGGGAGTGTCATTATTTCCAAATATTTAGTACAAAAGAGCCAAAGGCAGCGATGCCTTTACAACCTATGATGGTGGACAAGCCTTTTTCACAATGGGGATTAGACTTCATAGGAGTGATCAGCCCCAATTCTTTTGAAGGTCACAAATATTCCCTAACTGCTATGGACTATTATACTAGATGGACTGAGGCATTAGCCACTAAGTAATGAATAATAGAAGAGGTGATTAATTTCTTAGAGGAAAATATTTGCACTAGATTTGGAACCCTAGTTCCCTTAGTTTGTGACAATGGATCTACCTTCATATCCATTGAAATGATGAAATGGGCTTATGACCAAGGTATTGCACTCAAGTTTTCTTCCAATCAATACCCTCAGGGTAATGGTGTTTTTGAATCCACAAACAAAAACTTGGTGAAGGCCATCAAAATTTTTGTTAAATATAAACCTATGGCATGGCATAAACTCATTAAGTTTGCATTATGGGTAGACAAAATCAAGATAAAACAAGCCCTCAAGGCTTCACCATTTTTGTTAGTATATGTTTAGGAGCCTATATTTCCCATCACCTTAAATTTTCTTACGTTCACATTCATGCAAGAACATATGGAGGACAACTAAGAACTTGCTAATTTCAGGCTATTGGACATCATTCAATTGGAAGATGCTAGAGAAAAGGCATTGGTAGACTTCAGTAGGCACCAATCAATCATGAAAAGATGGTTTGATAAAATGTCTAAAGTGAAGGTGTTTAGGTTGGGAGACCTATTCCTCCTCTTGGACAAGGCATCAGAGCCCAAAGGAAAACATGGCAAGTTTACCCCCTTGTGGATTGGCCCATATCAAATTACAAAAATATTAGGCAACAACACTTTTAGGTTGAAGGATCTTTAAGGAGTAGAGTTTACTTTACCCACCAATTGTAAATACCTCAAGCATTAATTTACTGCTACCCCACTATGGGTCTTCATAGAATAAATCTATAAGATTTTTAAGGTTAGAGTAGGTAGGCTAGTTAGTTTCCTTTCTTGATTTACTTTTTCTTGCTAGGCTTGTATATAATTTTTTGCTTGTGCTTTTTTTTTGTTATTTGTTTCTTTGTTTGCATTTCATCTTTTCTACTTGGTGGTGTTCCTTGGTTTTATTAAGGTCTCATAGATTATCTTTGTTTAGAATTTCTCAAAAAGTATGAGTCTGAATCTTACAAAAGTGAACATGAGGTGGCGATAAAGCATCATGATGCAACCAAGGGCATTGACATAGATAGGTATAAGAGCTAAATGTCCCACAAAGATTCAAACCTTATTCTAAATCAAATCTTGGTTTTAAGAAGAATCATATGTGTATAATTTGAATTTAGTTTTTTAATTCACATTCATGCTTACACTTAAAACACATCTTTATCTGGGATTAAATTTTCAACTAAAGGAGAGTATCCTAATGTTAGGACATTTGACCAAATCCTTAAACCTGGATATCCTAGCTCTCAACCTTTGTTAAAAAAATAAAGACTTAAATCCAAATCAAAAGATGCAAAGTTAGAGGTGATTCAGGCAATCTCTATTGGGGATATAGACACTTGGATAATAATGGATCAAGGCCATGAGTGGAGATAAACTTATCTCTATTAGGGATATAGATGCCTAGCTAGTAGTAGAGAAATGCCCAAGCCTCCACTAAATTAAGAACAACTATTCTTAAGAGAATATTTAAATATACTCAAAGTCAAATGTAATGGCCAAAAAGATATGAACCTAGACATTGTTTCTTGAAGTCTCATGACAAACAATAAGTAGAATTAAAGCATACACTGAATGTTTTTGTTTTAATATCCATGTTCAAATTTTACACATAAGAGGTTTGTTTTAATTGAGAATTGACTCAGGAGATGGTATATGTCAAAATGGGATTAAAAAACTTATGTACAGGTCTAAACCAGAACCCTGGGTTCTAACACATTGCTATGTTCCCATTGTGAGTCACCATTTATTGAGACCAACATCCCCCCATTTTTTTTGATTTTATGAAAAGGGGACCCTTTTGAATGTTTCAAAACATTTGTGTTCTGGATTGAATGTGAAAGGGTTATTCTCCCTTGAAATTTAAAGGAAATTCAATAAAAAACATGAGCCTTAGTGTATCTAGTTGTGATTGTGTTTTATGGACTAATGTTTCTAATGATTGTGTTTGAGGTGATTAGTTACAGGTTCTATACAGGAAGATAGGGTCCCTAAGCAGTAAACCTTAGGGGTTTGAATTCAAATGTCTACAGGGAAAGTTTAGTGAGAAATTATATTTATTTTCAGTTATAGAATTATTTTCAGTTATATAAACTCTAAGTCTAACTTTATATTAAGCTTATATTATGTTTTTTAACATGACAAAACATTAATATAAAATCAAGACTTGGACCTCTTATTTTCCCTTTTAAAACCTGAGCACCCTTTTGGATTAACTAGGTTTTTATTAAGTTTTAACTATGTTGGTGTTTGCAAGCACAAAAAAACTTTTGAAGGTCAAAACCTTAGTCTAAACCTTTATACATATCGAGCCTTAAATCTCATGCACTTTTATAGATTTGACACCTCACATTCAATCAAAGATTTTGATCTAATGTCATGAACTAAAACCAACACCAAAAGGGAGACCAATGGCTATCAAGCACTCAGATTATGATCCAATGGTCCTCACTGCCTCGAGGGATTTGATTCAATGATGCACATCAACCTCGAATCCCAAAGAATTCTTGAGAGTCCGATGTGTGTCACTTAGTCATTAGACTGAAACAATTCCATTGTCTTAAATTTGACAAGCTCACTCCTATTATTTGACATCTATGAGGACGTAATTGATGTTACTGACCCTGTCAAATTTAACCTAGATAACTTTTTAAAGCTTAAGCAAAGGGGGTATTTCTAAAGGCCCTTTCAAAAGAATTCATAAGATTTTTATGGATAAATACTTACCATAAAAGGCTTTAACCTAATTTAATTTGTGTTTATTAACATAAAAGGACCTTAAGAACATCATTTTAAGTCTAAATTTATATAGTCACGAAATTGATTAAAAGGTGTGCATCTTACAAGACCCAACAGTGATCGCTCACTGTCTAGATTTGATCTAATGGTGTGTCAAACCCAAAAACTTTTCAAAGGATTTGAAAACTTGAAATTGGCCTACCCATGACTAGGGTAACTAAAAAAGGTACATAGAGCCCTGTAAGGAGGTCACGTGATAGCTTGTCATTAAAAGGATGAAAATATGATGGGACTCATTTAATAAATGTGTTTAATTACATGACTTAGACCTTGTAAAATAAATGGTTATCATTCTTGCTAGATTTGATCCAACAATACGATGACCCTGAATACTTTTCAAAGGCCCCATGAACTTGACACATGGCTAACACATGGCTAGGATAACAACTGGCAAGAATAAGCAGCATGGGGAAGATTTGCTAGGGTACCAAGTGTAATAGCCATGAAATTAAAGATCAAGGTACTAATAAGAACACGCAAACTTGGATTTGGATTATCAGATTGAAATAAAGAAAGCATTTGAAAGCCAATGGCTAGTCTCCAACTAGCATTTATGAAAATTACCGTGAAAGGCACATATCTATGCCACATAGGCTCCATGTAAGCATGCAGAGTCAAAATCAAATATCTCCTAAGGTTGAAAGCATAGAGGGCATGAGAATAAGGCCCCATCAAATATAAGGCACATATAAGATATAGAAACTGGATATTTCCACCATTAAAGTTGAAAAACCCTAAACCCTCTATAAAGAATACCCAACTTGGCTCAAATGGTCACAAAGAAATTAGAATAGTGCAACTAAAACTTAAATCAACTACCCTAGTGAAACCTTTGGTGACCTTTCAAATTTAATTCAGCGTTATCAATGGTAGTAGGTAAGTAATAGATGAAGATGGAAGTAAAACTTTATCTAACTTTAGACAGTGAGGGGAGGATCTTTAAAGACATAGAATTAGACTTGATAGCCCTAAATGTGCATGGAATCTATAAATGGTCTGAGTTATTCTTCCTTATGGAGGAATTGAAACCAATTTCCTAAGAGGAAAATAGAATTCCACTATGCATCAGAGATATAATGACCTAGTCTTAATTCAACAGGCATGGCTCTACCATGCTACAACCAAACTAGAGGTAATACATTGTATCAACCTCCTTACTCTGATTTTCATTAATTGTATAATATATGGGGAATGGATCATTCAAGAGGGAATCACTAAGAAGTTTGCATGCATTCCCCATATGGCCTTCAAAACTTATTACAAGCTCCTTTTGCCTCATATTGATCACCCATTCCTAAGAGAGTGGATAGACATCCAAAACCTGGATTTAATCATCATACCTTGGTTAATCCAAGGTTCCCATGTTTTTAGGTCCTTTAATGGTGGGATTCCTATTTTCCAATTCAAGGAGGCATTATGATATCTATGACATTATTGAACATAGCCTTTGGTGCCACTTCCATTACTTATGTAAGTAAAGTATGGGTATCTTACATCCACTACATGTTGGAGTGGAACTTAACCCCTCCCATTGGAGACCTAATAATATTTTTCTTGGTCAAACGATTCACATCCATCAAGATAAGGACCTCAAATAAATTCTTTATGATTCCCTACCTTTTGGATTCACTTTTGGCCTCTGTAGCTTTCCATGGCATCCAAAATTAGTCCCCTGATGGCATGACCACTATCTCTCACCACTACTCTAAATTATATATATTCAAATATAGTAACCACATGCAATTTATCTATGATGGTGTTTTACCAACTATCTATGAGGCAATCACTAGTTTCCCTATGCCAAGAGTCCACCCTCAAATTAAAAATAAAGTAGAAGCCATGGGGGATGTATGGTTCTATTTAGATTGCATTGTAATAAGAATAGAAGGAATCATGATTCAAGCCTACCGATTACCCATTCATGTCTCTAGTAAGATTGTAGCGAAATATATTGCATATCAAATCATCCAAGGTGTGGATGAGATATGTAATAAAAATAAGAAAGATCAGCTACAACCCTTTCCATTGGACATTGGTAGGATTGTGATTAAAGATTAGAAACCACTAAAAATTATGGTGATCCACAGAAATTCTTTTGAATCCAACTGGATGACCTTAAGATGTGGGACCAAAATAACAAAGTGACCAACCACATCTTGGATAAAAATGTCCCAAATAATTAATACAAACATCAAATAGCTTTGGGAGATATTATTTATACAAAGGCAAAGAACTTTGAAGAGGTCCTATCTAGGATCATAGGCTACACTATCTAGTTGGAGCATAGGTTGGTAAAAGACAATAAGCCCTTAGGAGAGAGATGGAAACTATATCCCTTGAATTATCACTTGTTTCTAGGACCATCTAGGATTTCTCATCAAGATCCACCTATTGGAGGACAATATTCTGAGCCTCAACAAGTAAAATTGACAAAGCCACCCCAGGTTGGGCATCCTAAGGATATAAAAGGAAAGGGTAAAGTTTTGGCTGAGGAACTAAGGATAGAGCATAGAACTAGTGAAGGTATTCAACCCTAGGCATCCCCATAAAGGCCTCCTTCTCTAGTGTAAATCATTAGGATGATTGCCCTGGAGGTAGGAAAAATAGTGGAGAGTGCCCTTGTTGACATTACAACTAATTATGGTTCTCAAAGGGAGGAGGATCCCTCTGATATATCAAGAAAGGATTTGATTCCATTAGATGGAGGAAAGAGACAAGTAGAATTTCCCTTGGTGCCTCTAACACCTAAAAATAAGCCTAGGTTAACCTTCACTCACCCTACTAGTGAATTTAACCTCTTCAATGATGAGAACCCTATTTATGGACTAGCCATTCCTAACTGGTTTGTTTATGAGAAATTACAAAAAATACTATCTCTTTCTCCATCATTGGCCTTAACTTGAGTTGGCATAGATGTGCAAGATAATGTTAAGCCATGGATCTAGGACATTATAATATACAAATAGAGAGAAGGATCCAAATCCTTCATGAGAAAGAAAGCTAGAGAATCGACACCCCAAGGGCCTCTGAGAGTTCAAATGTAAAATTTCTTGAACAACTATAATTCAAGGAATTTGATGTAATAGTGCATTTCAATCTAGATACATCAAGTTTGGAGAGAATAGTGACAAAGAAGGCCACTATTGGCACTAAAGAATTCACTTTTCAAAAGGTGGAACATTTTGTTGGCCTAATTACTATCCAAGGATAGCTAGTAAGAGAGCATCCCATTCATCAGGAGGATGTAGCTAGTTTGGTGTTAGCACAATCAGTAATGACTATGACCAAAATCCAAGGAATGAAGCAAAGGATCCTCAATTTGGACAAGGAGAATCAATATTTGGAGGCTCAAGTGCTACTCTTAATTCCTAAGGACATATTATAAGTGTTGAATAAATCTTTGCTGGATACATTTGAGAATTTAAAGAACATCAATCTTAGATTAAGTGCTTTAAACCATCAAGCTAAGATGGCACAAACCTTAATCACCTAGTGGCAAGATTCTCAAGCTCAGATGATAGAACTCATCAAGTTACATAAGATAAAGTAGGCCCTAGACTTCAAGATCATCAAGCTTAGACACTTAGATATCATCATGGTAGTTTTGATGGATAAGCAAGAAGATTTGATCACCTAGTGTAGTAGTGTCAACAACTTCATCAAGGAAAACAAAGGACTTGGTAACCAAAATGGAGAAACTTTTGGGGATCCTATTGGACAACCATTCTCAAATCAATAGTATGGACCTAATTAGTGATGAAGAATTCAAGCAGAGAGTTGGTGTCCACATCTAGGGCATTAATGACAATCAAGGCCATTCTACCAAGGATAATTAGAAGATCTTTGGCACCATAATTACTTTAGGGAATCAAATCACGAAAGCACAATATATCAAGGAACTCATGGCTAAGGCTAAAAATGAATTTGACACATTGGCAAATCAAGAGAAGGATTATCTAATGAAACCTATAGTGGATTTTGCGCTAGTCAAAGAGCAATACACCAAGGTGAAAGACTTCTTCAAATAGGGATAATCAAGGGACCTACTACCAATGTATTTTGTAAAAAAATATCCCTTTGTAAAAAATATATGCTAGATTATTAACATATATGGTTTCCTTTTGTCAATTTTGATGTGGTAGGTCATATACATTGTAATCTTTGTATTAAGGACAAATGTCCTTATCTTACATGTGGATATTTTGAGAAAGTTAATTGGTGAACCACCTATGTTTCCTATAAATAGGTAGGGGAATACCATTTTGTAAGAGATATATTTTGATCAATTGTATACTAGGAGCATTTATATAACTGAGGAATTCTAAAAATATTATCTTTATAGTTTGTTAAATGTCAATGTTGTCTCTCAATTTCATGTTGTCATTTTAAGTTTGAATGATTCTCCGTACTTTGAGTCACATTCTTTATCATAGGGTTGTTGATTTGTGTTAATGCTAGATTAACCGTAAATATCTCAAGTATACTTCATTTTATTTTTCTCTACATTTGGAAGTGCTTAGGCTATTCAGACCATAGTAGAAAACATTTAAAGTAAACTTGGTTCTTATGATTTATACATTTCCTCTAAATTTTGCCTAATTTGTGATGTAATTATTGGCTATTTTTGGCCCACATACTAAATATGTTGCATTTTTTGAAGAATAAATTGATCAAAGGGGTTTAGAGAAGGATCTAATCAGGTTGTTCAGGGGTCAACATCATTGTTTAAAAGCAAGCCTGGAAGCCAAAGGACTAAGTGCAAATTTATTTTATATGGCTATGTCCATGTTCATTCTTCAGGGCTTTGAAATAACTAAGTATGTTTATTTCCTAGGGATTTTCTTTGGTTTAAACTTCATGGTTTTCCTTCAAAAAAATTGTCCACACAATTTTTCCAAAGGAATGTTTTTATTTTCAGCCAAGCATTCTTTTTGGGATTTTCATTTATGGCTAAGTAATTAAATTATTTCAGATAATTTGTCCAAAAGAAAGGTTTTGAAGAAATGAAATCATCAATCAGGTTGCCCTATACAACTTTATTAAAGGGTTCTTTTCTCAAGAAAGTGGACCAAAAAAATATTTTCAAATGGCACTTTCAATTTTTTTGAAAGGTTATTCAAGGTAAAGTGCCCAAACAATTTTTTTTGAGGGGTTAATTGATCAAGGACAAGTGGCACAAGGGCATCCAACTAGAAAGACATAGATGATGCATGAGAGTCATGATCAGATGAATGAGAGGCTGCCACATGGTGTAAGCTGGAATAGGGGTTAGCTCTTCAAAAGAATAGATGATCAATGATCCATAGACATCCATGATAGAAAGATCTATGATGCAATTCAAGGATTTGAGGTGACTCCGAATGACCAATTAGAATGAAGGAGAGTCCAAATGAATGGTGGGAGATGGTAGCTAAAAATTTATGAAGGTTTTCATCTTTTGACATGGCTTCCACTCTCAAATAATAATTGCATGACCAAGAGCATCATGGTTCAGCCTAATCTAAAAATCATGAAGACATCATCATTTTTAGATAGGACATGTGAAGGGTAAGTTTTCCATGATGTTTTTAATGCAAAGATCTACTTGATCATGTCAAGTAGAGACATTCAACCACTCATGACATGGCTCCCTCAAAATATACCTAGGGGTAACTTGAATGTAGGATGGGCTTGAGGGGATTGGGATAACCTTAGATGACTAATTTTCATGGTCAAAGGAGGATAATGGTGGTTGTTGTATAAAATTAATGACTTCCCTCCCAGTTTCTCATGAGTCCCCTTCTTCTCTTAGCCTCTTCTGTTATAAATATGGGCCTTAGAGCCAAGAAACTATCCCTAGATTGGTGATAAATTTACTCTTCCAAAATCACTTTGTAAGAAAGACCTTTTTGAAGAAATAAATATCATCTTTTTTTACCTATCTCATGTCTAAAAATTATGTTAAGCAAGCTTGTGCATGATGGCTTTGTGAAGAAGTGTTCTTCCATGTCCATTGTCCTTCTTTCTTGCCTATTTTTAGGTGTTTCCAAGTTAGTTTTAGGTCTAGAATTGAGCCCTTTCCACCATTTATGGATGTTTGGTTTGGATTTAAAAATTCCTCTTTGCTTCATGTATGGTTTAGTGAGCCTAGTGTATATAACACTTATGAAAATTAACTGGTTGTGAGATTGTGTAAGCAAGAATTATCTTGTGATAAATTAGTGTTGATTCTAGACTAAAGTGGATCATTTATTTTGGTGCATCACATCACTTAGATTAGATTCATTTTCATATTATCCTCTTATCCCTTTTCCTTAGCCAACAATATATTTTAGCATGGGAAGCAAGAGCTGAAGTGAAGCATCTGAGGAACTAGCCTCATTAAAAAGCTAGAGGTTCAACCTCACCAAAGGATACCCATAGCCTGAGGTTGTTCCCATTATTTTAGCTATAAGTGAGAGAGCATGACAAACTCTCCCATGAAGGGTGCAATTCCATGCTACAATAGTAATCTAAGTTCATGTTATTTTATAACATAAATTGGTTCATGTGTGCTCAAATTAATTAGAATGTTGTCATAATATTTGAGATGAGAATTTGTAATCATGTTTACTTTCTACCTTACCCTTCCCTTTTCTTATTTTTTTTAATGAATAATCACTTTATTTTAAAGATCATTGTTAATACTCATTTAGATTAGTCTAAAAATCATCAAATTCACAAAGATCCAAAGATTCAGACCCTGGTGGCTCCCAACCACTAAAGTAAAACAAATATTATGGACAGATCCCATAATCTACTTCTATTCCACCACATACATCATTGAATTGGGGACAAAATGCAACTCATGCCTTAGATTTTTCAAATCCTAAAATGAGAAGTGTTCATCAACTCTAAAGAGCACATGTGGTACATTTAGAAGTATCAACACATACTTTATAATGAAAAGGAGCTGTAGATGTTCATTAGATTGGATTAGAACTCACACCACCATTGGGATTATATAAGGCATTTAAAACATCTTATACTTTCCAAGGTGATCTATATTCCATGCTTAAAACCTTGTCATGAATAATGTGGATGTTGGTAGTCTACTGTAGGTAGATACTTTCAAGTGAAGAGACCCCTGTAGGTGATAATGGGGTTTAAGACATTTCAAATAAACTCCCCCTTAGATGCCCTTTAGATCATTAGGATATCTTTCACACCATAAATCTTCTAAACAATCAAGTTTGCCTTATTTCCCCCTTAAAGTGCTAATGGTCACTTAGCAGTCTAACCCTACAGATATCAATGAAAGAATTTAGTGTTTTAGGAGGCAACTTTGAGGCCTCAAACAACCTATTTCCACTTAATTTCTTACCCTTATACTTAGAATGGCTCCTATCTATGCTAAGGGATACAAAATTCACCTATCTATATGATCCAATTCTCTTGTCAAACATGTTATAAGATATTCATAAAACTTCTTGAACCTTTGTTTTTGCATTTTTGGGAAGGTGTCTCTACAAACACAATCACCTTATAATTATAATTTCTCACTCAATTTTGTCAATACATCCTCTCAAAAAGGTCTTTCATGCTCTCAACATCACCTCTAGACTTCAAAGAGGGCTTTAATTCATGTAAAACCTCTCTTATATGGGTCCTTAGACTCTCTGACAAGGCCACCTATAGGTAGGCATTTTCCACACAGGTAGTACGTCTGAGTTTGGGTAATGAGCATGTTTTATGACCTCTTATGTGTCTTAAAATATTGTTAAAACCTGACAATATACTCCTTTAATTGTCAAAGAACTTGCATATCTTTAAATCTTCTTTCCAACATGATGAGTCACATAAAGGCACCTATAGGTGTATGTGAGTTGTAGGTAGGTAGTTTATGAGTAGGATTGGTATGATGGGCATAGCCTTTGGATTTAAATGAGTTGTAGGATTAAGTATATTCCTTAAAATACACTTTTCACATTCTAAAAAACTACATCAAGTGTCAACACCCTCTTTTCAACATAAACACCTCCTTCATGGCACCTATACATGTTCATCAATGGCTTCTAGACTGTGAATGTTACATATGACTACAAATTCATGAAAATTACCTTGAAGAATGAAGTTTGAAATGTGAATGGAATCCATATCACATTTAAAATATGTGAAAGGTCCTATCACAACCCTCTAAAACCATGAACAAGCATAAAATTCTTGGAAATAGTGAAAAACTACCTAGAACTCAGAGAGGTGTATTCTTTTATTACTTTGAGATACTTGACTCATAAAAACATCATAAAAATTGAAATAAAGCATTAAAATCAGCTGAGTATGCACCCAAAATCATCTGAAACCAACATGACCAACTAGTTTGTATGGACTTACCCAAAATGGATCAAAACATATAGGGTGGATGAAACAGCAGGCATAAAAGTACAGTCAACTTCATGAAGCACATGCCACCATTATTAAAAATATTTATATGAAAATGAATATATCTAAGTTTAATTTCACCTCCCCAAGGTGTTTGATCTTAAACCTCCTATGTTATCCATACCAAGTACAAACCTGAAGACTACTTTTGCTTACCAAGAAGGATGAAAAAGGAGCATAATGGTTTTGGGCCAAAAATGGCACTTGTATATCAATTCAAAAGTGGATTTGAGATTGGTTAAGCTAAATAGACATACAATGATCTTCTCCCATGTGACACACTTCCTCATGGGCTATACAAGTGCCAAACTCACCCTTTTTCCCAAGAAAACTATCATTTCCTTTGAAGAACCTATCACTTTTTAGTTTTGAAAGTTGATTAAGACCTTTTCAGACACATGCCATGTTATATAACATTTTTTATACTTCACGCTTCCCAATAAATCCATAAAACTCAATAAATTTCCCTTTTTTGTCCTCAAAATGACTAAAAGGACTAAAAAGACTAAGGACCAAGGCTAGTATAACATCAAATGATATTAATTAACCTATAAAACACCTTGTGACATATGTGTTAGACCCCTAAAATACCTAAAAGTCAAGTTTTTACCTATAGGTTCCCAACTTTGACCTAAAAGTCAATTTTGGTCAATAAATTGGTGACTCATAGGGGTAGTATGCCTGCTATACTAACTAGACTAGTAGCCTTATTATTACATTGGGCTTAGGGAGTCATATAAAGTCTAAGACACAAGAAGAGGACCTTTGACCATAGACTTTGATCAAGATAAGACCACTAATTACCTCAACCACACAAAATAAATGACACACACAAGCAAAACAAACACACTAACAAGACACACACACACATGTGCTCAAAGCACTTAGGGGAATCAGAGAAAAAACAACTATACACAAATAAAAACTAAGAATACCTCCTTTTTTAGATTAAAATTAAATTTTATTTAATCATTTTATTCATGAGATAAACCATGGTGCCAAACATGTTTCTTCTTGAATTGGATGCTTTGTGAATTAGACCTATTCCTTAGCACTTCACTTGATATGATCTCAAGTATATCATATTTAAATAGGTATTAAATGTAGATATATTCCTATTTAACATGTTCACATACTTCACAACATTACCCACTCTTCATTTCATGGTCAATTTGTATCTCCTTAGTAGACATGGCTTCAAGACGAGTAGTTTCATGTTCTTTAGAAGATTGAGGCCAATAGGAGCTTGTTCCATCCTTTAAGAGCTGATGTGTTTCTCCCAAATGGTTGAGAGGATGATATCCCATCTTGATGACTTAAAAAATATCATCATGAAATGTATATTCCTCTTGCAAGGATAGATTTGAAAGGTTGTTTTTCCTTTGCATACTTACTTGAGTGTCAAGGTTGCCTTCTCCATCTTTGACTAGATCATAACTTCCTTGAAGAGGAGTATAACCTGATCCAATGACTAAAAATAAATCATAGAAATTATGATTAGGATATTATTCTTACCCATCCATGATGTTTTTCATAGTGATGGAAGAATCAATGACCATTTCTCCCTCTTTGTAAAAAGGAAAACATTCTTCCTCATCAAACCAATCAAAAATTTCAACACAAGAGACCAATTATTCTTCATCATTTAAGACCTCTTGAGGGATATAAAGTTGCATATCAAATATAAAAACATGAATTTGGTTCTTAAGGGCTATAATATCTTCCATCTCCTTCTCCTTCTTGGTGATGCTAAGACTAGGCAACTTGAAGTCATGTGACTTAGTCTAATGAGGCTGCCAAGGAACTAGATTTTCTTCAAGCAAGATTTATAAGTTTTTATCAACCAAATACTCCTCCTTAGGTTCTCATGACATAGGTAGATCAAGGAAAATGGTGACGGTGTGAGGAAAATATGAACTACTTGGTGGAGGTGGCACATAAAACTCAAAATCAGATTGAGAGTGAAGTGCAGGGGATTCTTTTGGAAGATCTTCTAGAAGGGGAGGCAAAACTTAGGCTAAAATAACTTGATTATATTTCTTCCACTTGACAATAAATTTATTCATAGCTAATTTATCTTGAACATTTTTTTGAGGAGGGGTAGATAGGGTGTGTTTAGGCATATGATCTTCTTTTGGGTCTAAACCTTCCATCACACCTTGACTTAACAACTTCATCCTTGACTCCAAATATTCAATTTGATTGGATAGGTTATCTCAGAAAAGTCTTTTTTGAAGTTCATAGGAATCATCATGAGTATGAAGAGTATAAAAGGGATCATATGGAGGAAAATAGGTCTCTTCTTGAGGAAGGGTGAGAGGAGCTTGCAAAGGATCAACTTCAATTTCAAATTCACACTCCTTACCAATGCTTCTATCCTCTTTATTTACCCATGATTCCACTATCTTACTATAGCTTATGATATCAATATTATAAGTCTTCACTTGAGGTGGTGATGCAATTTGAGGAGTGGTTGAAGTGTTCAAGGAACTTGGAATATCCTTAGGCTTGGATTATCCACCTTGTCTCCAATTTGGAATCTCATATCTATGGGTTACCCCTTGAGATGGGGATGCAATGTGAGAGGGTAATGAGGACTTGAAATCCACTTCCTTTTTTGTTAACATGGACTAGTGAATATGTATATTATCCAACTAAATATGCCTATCAATATTAGCTTCAAACATAAGGTTTTTCCTTTCAACTCTATTCTCCAACTGATTGAGAAAAGGATGAATTTGGTATCCTTGATTGGGCTCATGATTAGGGATCAAATATAGTTGATAAGAAACTTGGGTAAGTGGATATGAATGATGATAGGTTTGGTGAGGCTACCTTTCACTAATTCTTAGCTTATCCTCTAAGGATGAAACTAGGCCACTCATATCTAACATATCACTTGTGAGCCTTTGCCAATTGGCTCTTTTAATAGGCACCCACTTGATTTTGAACAATTCTAATGCATCTCTCACCTTATGAATAAGATGAATAAAAACCTCTTGACAATATCCCCTTTATGTGTGAATATATAACATATACCTCTCATATCCTAAAAGATTTTGTTTGATGGTGGATATGGATTGACTTGAGAAGTGAGTAGGTTGACTAGGAGAAAGATATGGAGAAGGCTGATTGTAGGATTGATCCACTTCATAAATGGGCTGATAAACTTCATGATAGGGATGATTAGGAACTTTTTCATATTGATAGGTAATGGCACAAGCTTAATATGTCTCACCAACTTGTGTAAAATAGTGTTCAACATGAAAATTAGCAATGAAAACTCATTGAAAGTAAGAACACAAGGAAAAATGTTACCAACAATCTTCAAGGGAAAACCTAAGCTAATTTACCAATTGATATAACTTCAAATTTACCATTGATACTTGGATAGATGCCTCTAAAGGCTGATTGTCAAGAGACAACACCAAAAATCTCTCAACTTCTTAGACCAAGAGTCTTATTGAGCATGCCAAAAGCTATTGTCACTTGGATTTGCACCCTTTGAAGAGATGCCTAAGCTCTCCTCATCTAAGTGGCACAATGGAAACACCCTAGGCTTGTGGGTATCCTAAGGATGAGGTGAATCTCTAGATAGGAATAGATACCTTGATGTACCACTTTGGATTTGTTAGCCTTTGAGTTGCCCTTTTTCAAAATTTCGTGAATTTTGCCATTAAAAAAAAAAAATCACCATTTATCGCCTTTTGTGTGTAAATTTTTAAACAAATTGAACCTTTTAACTCAAACCTTTTTTTAAGAGTTCAACGGTTCAAAGAGTTCAATGGTTTAAAGAGTTCAATGGTTCTAAAGTTCATTGGTTTAAAGTTTCACAAAGCCAACTGTTTGTCCTTTTGTGTTTTTCAAGTATATCTTTGAACATTTTTATTGAAATTAAACCTTTTTCAAAGGTTCAAGAGTTAAATGGTTCAAAGAGTTCAATATCCAATGCTTTATAAAGAGTTGTGTTCACTCAGTTCCCTTGTCTAAATTAATAAACCGCTTGAACCTATTGCTTGAACCTACATAGGAAAGTTCAATGGTTCAACATTTCTCAAAATACACTATTAGTTTGTATTTCATTTTGTCTTTGAACCTTTTGGTTGAACTTGAACCCCTTTTAGAGTTTAAAAGTTCAAAGGTTTAATGTCTTAAAGTTCAAAAAGTTCAACGGCTCTAAGTTTCAAAGTCTAAAGTTTCTGGAAAGATCATGTGACTATTAGTCAGTCTATATGGTTCATTTCATATCATTGAACCCTAACATTGAACCATATTTTTGAAAGTTCAGTGGTTCAATGGTTTAACAACTATACTCTTATCTCATCTTGAGGATTTTTCTAAGTTAAAACAATGGGAGATTTAGAGGAAAATATAGCCAAAACTCACTATGAAGATTTTTTTTTTGAATTTTCATGAGGTTATAGATAATCATAACTCATCAAAATCGTGCATGAAATATGCTTTCCATTAATGCATATGTAAGAATGTGCATCTTATCAAGCATGTTTATCATGTATTGTCCCGATTTAATCATTTGATCTGGTTAATATCTGCATCGAGAGAAAATAATTCAAATTCAGCAAACAAGCACACTAGGTGATATAAAAAAAAGAACAACACGGTGATATAAGATATTTGATTGCTTGAATCTGAAGTGATTTTCGATAAATTTAAGGTGAGTTTCACTCTTATTGTAAGCTATTTCCTTTACTTAGTTGGAAAGGATAATCCTTTTGAATTTATTGCATTATTTAAAAATTCAAAACATTCTCTTTTCATTATATTCTCTAACCTATAGACATGAAATACACTTTTCTTGATTATGAGCATGGCCCTAGTCTCATATGTTCTCTACTTGAAATTGGGGACACCTCTTTGGTCCAATATGATTTGGAAAATTTTAAAGAGAGTGCTAGAAATCCTATGATGCAAAAAATAGTAGAAAGTGGCCTGGTTGAAGTTGTGGCTTTTCCCATGGCTATACAATGCCCTAAATTGGTCCTTGAATGTATGAATAGATATAAACCTCAGAATAGGTGTATCAGGGCTGCAGATGGAAATATTTTACTACATATCAATAGACAGACCCTAATGTCTATGATGAGAATCCCTCCTAAGGAACCATACTCTGACCTTAGTATTACTTCTTCCTATGGTTATTTTTAAATGAAGAAAGAAATTTACAAAAGCGTGATTGATAGGAATTCGCTTTTAAAATTCCAAAAAGGGGGTTCAAGACTACCTAGGCCATTAACAAGAAATCATATGATTCCATAAATACAAGATATCATGGTATTACTACACAGGCTAAAAGGCAATGCCCATGCATATTATTGGGAAGATTGGATGTACTTCTTCATACAAGTGATTCTACAAGGAGAATAATTTTTGGATTGGGTGGAAATTGTAGCTAAATGTTTGCATTAGAGTTTAAGTAATTGTTTGGGAAATAGATAATTTTATGTCTTTGTACCTCCTCTATGACCTGGCACCTATGAGACAATGGGTAGGGTTACCACATGCACCTTTGGCTGAAGACAGTAAAATTTATGACTATTACCCATAGTTGCAAATGTGTAATTGTTATGAGGGTTACAGGAGAATCAATGATGTCTTTACCAGGAAAATAACTTTTGAACTATCATACAATATCAATAAAATGTTATCTAAAGAAGCTATGTAGCTAATTAATAGTTATGGTAGTTTCTTCATTAAATTTTCTAGGTTCACTTACATTAGAGTTGGGGGGTTTTATGGTGAACCCTTGAGGTTACCAAGGTATGTTCTTGACCAATTCATGCTAATAGAAGTCTACAGGCAATTATCACATGTAGATAAAAAATTCCCAATGAAGAATAAATTTGGCATATCATTTCCTATTGAACTTGGATGTTATTCATGCAAAACAACATTTGATGATTTGAATTTAGAATTGGACTTTATGAAATTCAATTTTTAGTCCTTCATAGCTAGATCTCAATTTGACATAAGGGTTTCATTAAGGATAATTTTGATTTTGGAGCAGGGTTTTCACATATTCCCCAATTGGAAGATTATTGGGAGGATTGTTCATATGAATTTGAAGTCAAAAGAAGACTGTGGTCTAGATTTTCCTTAGGGTAGATAGTTACCCTTAAATTAAACATGGACATTTTTGGAATTGTTGACAATGATGAATAGGTGACTAATTCATAGTTTGAGCAAATAAAACAATCACCTATTCCGAAAATTGACTGGGAAAAAAGTGGAGAAGATAGAATTTAAGTCAAGAATCTTCTAGTAAAAATGAGAATGGAAAAGTGGTTGAGAGAGCAAAAAAGGGGAGGAGCTCAAAATATAGTCTCCCAATAATGTACACAATAATTGAATTTCCATTCCCAATAAGCTCATCTAACTAGCCTATTGATATCTATGATGTAGGTACTTCCAAGTCAAAAAATGGAAGGGACCCTATCATCAAAGAATTTGAGAAGGCCCTTGTAACTACCCTGCCTCCTCGTGTCACCAGGTCAAGAACTCAAAGCAATAAGAAAAATCAAATTTATGAAAAAGTGATTGTGGATTTGAATTTTGAAGAGGATTTAGGAGAAGTCAAAGGTGATAAAGAATCTGATTCACCAATGGTAGAAGAGGTTAGTATAGACCAAAATATAGTGATTCATTCTGATTCTACCAAATTAATGATTATTTCAATTGTACCTTCTGATTAATTAAATCTTGATAGAGAAGCCTCAGCTTCTGCACCTAAATGGCTGGAAAGTTCAATCAATCATAAAATGAAAATAGTTTCATTTTCTATACCCTTGGAAGATATGGTGAGCAAGTGTTTAGGGAAAGCCCCTAAATCCAAAAAGTTAAAAATTACATCCAGTGTAGATGTTGACCCAAACATAGGGAACTAGAATGCAAAAATTGCTCGGCCAAAAACCAATGAAGAAGTTCAAGATCATACTATTCAGGATTTTACAGTTGAAAAAGTTAGCCTTAGGACTACATCATGTGTCACAGATGTACATCATCTAAAAGTGTCCACTAAAAGGATATTTAGTAGAACTTGGCAGGATGAAAAGGATAAAAGAGAGTTAAAATAGACTGTGCATTTAATGGCAGAGTATATTGACGCCATTCATAATTTAGATCCTCAACCAATTTATCAAATGCCCATGTCTTTTGATGCAAAATCTCATATCAATCAAAGGATGCTAGATCAGTTATATAGGGGCAAAATTATTACTAGAGTATTTGATAGTTGGTTGGACGACATCATCCTCAAAGGTATAGAATATTTTCATAAATTGAAAAATGTATATTATCTAACCACAATCACCATTGAAGATTTGAAGACTCAGAATGCTTTATTGACAAAAGAGGAAGGAAAATGGATGAGCGTGATGAATCAGATTGATGAAGTGCAAAAATATGGGATATCAAATTTTTTGTCAGAAAAGAACTTAACAGGACTGGATGAAGATGTATTATATACAAGTATAAAAAATATTGAATGGAGAAATTCAGTATCTAGACAAGGACGATTAGAAATCACAAAAATGATCAAAGAAATAATTGAATTCATTCAATCATTACAACATGATCTACAGAGCATTGATATCAATTACATAAAAGATGATGGAAAACTAGAGAAAGACATCAATGTTGTGATTCAGTCCTTTAGGGAAAAGATTAACTTCATTAAAGAAAGTGACAACTTATCAACTGAAAATTTCTCTCATATTTCAAAGGTAGAGTCACTTCTTTTTTGTTGTATCGACATACTCCTAGAGCACATAGAAAAGATGGGAAATTTTTGAAGAGAAAAAAACATCTGGAAAGCAAGGATAAAACACGTCAACATTCCCAATCTTTCAAAAATTCAAGAGTTTGTTACAGTATTTTAGGAGTGGAAAACTCAACATGTCTACCCAATTGAACACAAAACATCTAGAGATCCTAACCTGTTACTTCAACAATAACTTTATTTACATAGTTTCTTTTATTCAGTTATTCAATTACTTTTCTATTCAAAACTTGATCTTTTAAACACTAAATCCCACTTGGGTTAGAGTTACTTTAACTCTAGTTTAGTTTGACAGGTGGATTAGTTATGACAACTATATATATTTTTGATTGTAAAAAGATGAGGGGCATAAAAAAAGGGGAAATGAGTTAGAAAATTAGAGAACTGAACCACCATTGTTAGTAATATATGTGATGTTTGTCTGAAACATTTTCATCTATGAATGAAAAGGATAATTAATTACTACATACTTGGATCTGTGTGTTTGAGTATTTGAAGTTGGGTTTTTTGTGCGAAAAATTATTTCATATAGTGATTATTTTTCCATTTAGACAATTCATTATATGTGTTTTATTCTTTACTTGCTTAGCAATATATACATTTATTTAGTTAATATTTATTAAAAATAGAATTTATGTATTCTGTTACTTGTTGTTGTTATAAAATCTTGCATTCATAACATAATGATGTATGGATGTTATTCTACCTTTAAGCACTTTCTACTTAAAAGTGTATCTAAATATTTAAATTCATTTAAAATCTTAAAGGGACTTGTACCTTAATTCAGAGGGGAACTAGTCTTGATAGTTCACCCATTTGTTGTTTAACTTATTTGTTCTTGAGAGAAGGGTATGCCGTCAAAATTTAAAATCTTTATATAAGGACAAATATATTAGCCAATAATTTTTTTTGCCAACTCTACTAGGGAACAAAATTGATTTGGTCACCTTAATGTGAGGCAATAATGGTGCTTCCTCATGAAAAATTGATTCATATTTTACAACCTAATCTTGGTTTTTAAGATGAACAAGAAGATATAATTAGCCAGTTAAATAATCTTGCTTGGCGTTCTCATCAGAATATTGATGATTATATATTGGTAAGTAGAATATTAGAAAAAGAAGAAGAATTGACTGATAATATAAGATTGATGTTACTTAGGTAAAGAATAAGACAAGTAGAAAATGCAACAAGTAATTAAATCTCCTAAAGTGCAAAAAGATTATGAATAACATTGAAGTTAATAAATATTATATTAGAAGCTAGATTCCAGAAGGTACACAAGGTCTTTGAGAAGAGAAGGAATTGAGGATTCTACTTTTCAAGCATTGCAAAATTTAAATTTTCCTTATATTCTTACTCACATTAGAAAAACTAGAAGTAGACCTCCTAGTCCTCCTAAACCATCTACAACCTCTATCTATCAAGTATTAACCCTTTATGGTACTGTCTTTCCTTCTGCCATAAGTTTTCTTTTAATGGCCCAACCTTGGGGTGTAGCCATAGGACCTCTAAATTTAGGGGCTAACCTCAATCATTTGCCTAAAAATGCAAGGGAAAATTTTCTCAAATTTAATGGAGATGGAAAATAATCACCAGAGAAACATCTGAATGCATTTGTAGTGGCATGTGGTGTATTAGGCATACAACATCAAGATGTAGCCATAAGGCTTTTTGTGCAAACTTTAACTGATGTTGCAGCACAATGGTTTTATCATCTAACAGATTCCTCAATCACAAGTTGGAATGATATGAAAATTGCATTTGAAAATAGGTTCAAAAGTTTAGAAGATGAACATTCCCTTCTTGATCAGTTAACTTAGCTTAAAAAGGAGATACATGAACCCATGAGGGAATTTATAGCCAAATTTAATAGAATTATGCACAAGATTCCTACTACTAAAAGACCAACTGCCGAGAATTAGAAATGTTTCTTTATTAATTCTATGCCTCCTGATATAAGTTTTTATCTCAAAATAAATATAATTGTCAATTTAATTGATGCACAATCATTGGCAGTTGAGTTAGAGGATGATCTTATTATGGCCAAAAAATGGAAGAAAGAAGTTTAGGTACCCAATGTTATGGGATGTTGTTGAGCAGAAATTTTTGTAAAGATTTGGGATGGTAGATTAAATTGGATTGGTTAAAAGCTATGATTCTAGTGGAAAGCAGAAAGTTAAGCTTGAACATGAACCTAAATGCAAGTTCACATTATATCCTTCTGATGATCCTAAGTCTCAAATTTGATTTGAAGAATGTGAATTTGGCAACTAGTTTCTCTCCTTTGAAGATTTAAAGGAAGAATCTATCCCAAAATATGTTCATTAAGATGATCTATTGACCATAGAATTTGATGGCAGTTGTGTTGCAACTAGTTTATGAGTAGGAGTTATGTTGATCTCACCTAAAGGTGAAACTTTTCCTTATTCTTTCAATCTAGAATTTAAAAATACCAATAATACTACTGAATATGAAGCTTTATTACTTGGGATAAATGAAGCTAAAGGAAAAGGTATAAAAATAATCAAGGCAAAAGGAGATGCTGAATTAATTGTCAAGTGAGAGGTATTTAGTTAAAAATGAAAAACTAAGACATTATAGAAATAGAGTTTAGGATGAGATAGAATCTTTTGATGCCTTTTCTATTGAAGCAATTCCTAGAGACTAGAACAATCAGGCAGATTCTCTAGCAGTTTCAGCTTCTCTTCTTCTCCCACACCCTAATTTCAAAAAGGATTATTATAGAATAGAATTGGTTTATCATCCTAATGTCCTAGATAATGCTAAAAATTGGCAAGTTTTTGAGAGTAATAAATAGATCAAATTTTTTTTGGAGAATGCTGATATGTTCTTGGGAACCTATTTTGAAGGTTCTAAAACAGAATGAAAAGAATTCACTTTTAATCTAGGGATCAATTCAAAAGATGATGTAATTCAGTTAAAAGGAAATAAAATTCCTAAAGGATTGGTCTCTCTTGAACATTTGTTCACTAGAAAAGATGAATATACTAAAATCAAACCTATCTATAATCCTGACAAAATGGAGGATTATGAAAAATTCAATATTGGAAGTGAAACTAACCCTAAATGGATCTCTATTGGTAGGTGTTGTTCACCAGAAGAGAAAAACAAATCGATTAATCTCTTGATTAGTTATAAATATGTCTTTGCTTGGTGCTATGATGACCTTAAAGATTTTAGATGTGGGTAGTTTCAACACCATATTCCTTTGAAAGAAAATACAATTCCATTCAGATAGAAGCTAAGAAATTACAACCCAAAAGTTGTTGAGACTATCTTTGAAGATATTGATAAGATGTTGAAGGCCAAGATTATTTATCCAATTCATCACTCCACTTGGGTGGTGAATATCATTCTAGTACGCAAAAAGAATGGAGAAATAAGAATCTGTGTTGATTTTAGGAGCCTGAACCAAGCCAGCTTAAAAGATAATTATCCCTTACTTATAATGGATCACAGATTGCAAATTGTTTCTAGATCAGAAATGATGTCCATGTTAGATGGGTTCTTAGGTTATAACCAGATAAGTGTAGCCATATCTAACCAACATAAACCTACTTTCACTACAATTTGAGGAACTTTTGCTTATAATCATATGCCTTTCAGTTTGATTAATGTTGGCGCAACTTTCCAATGAGCGATGGATTCATCCTTTAAAGATTTGAAAGATAGGATTATTGTCATTTATCTTAATGATTTGACTATTTTCTCTAGAAAAAGAGAGGATCACTAAAAGATCCAGAGACTATTTTACAAAGATACTGTGGTCATTGGATATTTCTTAATCCTAAGAAATCATTTTTCTATGTTACAGAAGGGAAATTATTGGGACACCTAGTCTCAAAAGGTTGAATCAAAATCAACCTAGAAAGAGTTAGAACAATACAACAATTAAGTCTTCCTTCTAATAAGACTGGGGTTAAGTCTTTCTTTGGTCAGATTAATTTTCTCAGAAGGTTCATTCCTAATTTTGCTGAGATTACAAAGCATATTGTGGGGATGATGAGTGAAAAACAAGCATTTAAATGGAATGAAGCTGCTAAGAAAGCATTTGAAGATATTAAAGAAGTAATTGCATAAACACCTACTTTGGTAAATCTTGATTTCCAAAAAGATTTTATTATTTACTGCTATGCTTCAGAACATACCATGTCTGGCATCTTGTTACAGAAAAATGAAGTAAATGTAGAAGCCCCAATATCCTTTATGAGTGTTTGTCTCAAAAAGCATGAACTTGAATATTCTTTGACTAAGAAATAATCTTTTGCTATAGTGAACGCTGTTAAACAATTTAGATATTATATACTTCATTATCATTCAGTTGTATATGTTCTTAATTCGGCTGTGAAAATCATTCTAACTCAACAAGAGGTTGGGATGAATAATAGAGCAATATGGGTTGCTAAAATTCAAGAATATGATTTGAAGATAAAGCCAACCAAATTAGTTAGAGGTTAAGGTTTGTGCAAATTGATAGCCAGAAGTAAAGATGAATAAGAACTCCCTATTATCCTATTGGTGAGCTTACAAGATCCCTGGTTCCTAAACGTGGCACATTATCTTATTTACGGAGAATGTCCCAATCATTTATCCCCAAAGGAGAAAAAAAATTTGAAGTTAAAATCAACAAAATATGTGATATAGGGTGATGTCTTATACAAAAGAGGACTAGATGAAACTTTTCTGAGATGTGTAGATAAAGAACAACAATGCAAACTATTGGAAGTTTTTCATAATGAAGCCTGTGGCAAACATTTTTATTCATCAGTCATAGCCTTCAAAATTCTTATAAATTGTTATTATTGGCTAGGCATGTTCAAAGATGAAAATAAATGGGTAGATAATTGTGAAAAATGTAAAGTGTTCTCAGGAAGACCACAACTTACAACATTACCTCTGAGACCTGTCATTATTGAAGAACCTTTCAAACAGTGGGGATTAGACTTCATTGGTCCTCTTTCACCTTCATCAAGTGCTGGTCATACACACATTTTAACAACAACTAATTATTTTATGAAATGGGTTGAAGCAATCCCTATGAAGAGAACTACTTTAGAAGTGGTATGTGATTTTCTCAAAGAATATACACTGGTACATTTTGGTGTTCCTCAAAAGATTGTGGTAGATAACACTACCAGTTTTTCTTTGATGGAACTTACTTCATTCTGCTACCAACATAGTATTTCCCTTTCTCACTGATTAGATTATTATCCTCAAGGGAATGGACAAGCAGAGTCCAGTAATAAAAATTTGATAGCCATCATGAAGAAATTGGTGAGTGATAACCCTAGAGATTGGCATAAGAAATTATATGAAACACTTTGGCCTGACCGGGTAACCTCGAAAAGAGCAATAGGAATGGCACCATTTGAGATGGTTTATGGAATAGAAGCACAACTATCATTACCTCTAGAATTATCTATAGCTAGATTATAGAATGTTATTGAAGATCATTACTTTCAAGACTCCTTAAAGAAAAGAATTATGTATTTAACTAAGATTGAAGAAGAGAGCAATGAACTAGTTGATCGTATTAATTCTCATCAAAATAAAGTTAAAAAGATTTTTGATCAAAAAACTAGACCCAAAAATTTCATGGAAGGAGATGAAGTATTGCTGTGGGATAGAAAAAGAGAACCTAAAAGAGCACATGGTAAATTTGATTCACTTTGGAAAGGGCCTTTCAAAATTCATTAGGTACTTGGTCCTAATTCTTTTAAATTAGAATATCTAGATGGAGTTGTTTTACCCCTATCTTATAATGGATAGGATCTCAAGTTAAACTGACTGTGAAATAGGTGTCCCCTATTTTGTACATAGCCTTTTCTTTTGTTGTTGCATTTTGTATTTTCTTTTCTCATTTCTAGTTTATCTTTCTCCTTTTCTTCTAGTTTTGTGTTTCGGTCTGCGTAACCAAAGTTTTTGAGTTCTCTACATTTTGTCATAAAATACAGTCCCTAGTCAGAGCCAATGTTAGCATTTGAGTTGCTCTTTTTCAAATTTTTGTGAATTTTGCCATTAAAAAAAAAGTCACCCATTTATCGCCTTTTGTGTGTAAATTTTTAAAGGAATTGAACCTTTAAACTTGAACCTTTTTTTAAGAGTTCAATGGTTCAAAGAGTTTAACAGTTCTAAAGTTCATTAGTTTAAAGTTTCATAAAGTGAACTATTTGTCCTTTTGTGTTTTTCAAGTATATCTTTGAACATTTTGGTTGAACTTGAACCTTTTTCAAAGGTTCAAGAGTTCAATGGTTCAAAGAGTTCAATATCCAATGCTTTGTAAAGAGTCATGTTCACTCAGTGTCCTTTTCTAAATTAATAAACCGCTCAAACCTACATAGAAAAGTTTAATGGTTCAACATTTCTCAAAATACACTGTTCTTTTGTATTTCAATTTTGTCTTTGAACCTTTCGGTTGGAATTGAACCCCTTTTAGAGTTCAAAATTTCAAAGGTTCAGTGTCTTAAAGTTCAAAGAGTTTAACAGCTCTAAGTTTTAAAGTCCAAAGTTTTTGGAAAGATCATGTGACTATTAGTCAGTCTATATGGTTCATTTCATATCATTGAACCCCGACATTGAACCATATTTTTGAAAGTTCAATGGTTCAACAACTATACTCTTATCTCATCCTAAGGATTTTTCTAAGTTAAAAGAATAGGAGATTTAAAGGAAAATATAGCTGAAACTCACTATAAAGCAAATTTTTTTGAATTTTTATGAGATTATAGATAATCATTACTCATCAAAATCATGTGTGAAATACACTTGCATTAATGCATATGTCAGAATGTGTGTCTTATCAAGCATGTTTAGCATGTATTGTCCTAATTTAATCATTTGATCTAGTTAATATATGCATCGAGAGAAAATAATTCAAATTCAACAAACAAGCACACTGGGTGATACAAAAAAAAAGAACAACACAGGTGATATAAGATATTTGATTGCTTGAATCCGTAGTGATTTCAAATAAATTTAAGGTGAGTTTTGCTCTTACTGTAAGCTGTTTCCTTTACTTGGTTGGAAAGGATAATCCTTTTGAATTAACTGCATTATTTAAAAATTCAAAACATTCTCTTTTCATTATATTCTCTAATCTATAGACATGAAATTCACTTGTATTGATTACAAGTATGGCCCTGGTCTCATATGTTTTTTACCTGAAATTGGGGACACTTCTCTAGTACAATATGATTTGGAAATTTTTAAAGAGAGGGCTAGAAATCTTGTGATGAATCTTATGATGTAGAAAATAGTATAAAGTGGCCTGGTTAAAGCTATAGCTATTCCCATGGCTATACAATGCCCTGAATTAGTCCTTGAATGTATGAATAGATATGAACCTCAGAATAGGTGTATCAGGGCTATAGATGGTAATATTTTACTATATATCAACAGACAGACCTTATTGTCTGTGATGAGAATCTATCCTAAGGAACCATACTCTGACCTTAGTATTACTTCTTCCTATGGTTATATTTCAATGAAGAAAGAAATTTACAAAAGCATGATTGCTAGGAATTGGCTTTTAAAATTCCAAAAAGGGGGTTCAAGACTGCCTAGGCCATTAAGAAGAAATCATATGATTCCAGAAATACAAGATATCATGGTATTACTACACAAGCTAAAAGGTAATGCCCATGCATATTATTGGGAAAATTGGATGTACTTCTTCATATAGGTGATTCTACATGGATAATAATTTTTGGATTGGGCAGAAATTGTAGTTGAATGTTTGTATCAGGGTTTAAGTAATTGTTTGGGAAATAGAGAATTTTATATGTCTTTGTACCTCCTCTATTGCCTAGCATCTACAAGACAATGGGTAGGGTTACCACATGCACCTTTGGCTAAAGATAGTAAAATTTATGATTATTACCCATAGTTGCAAATGCGTAATTGTTATGAGGGTTATAGGAGAAATAATGATGTCTTTACTGGGAAAATGACTTTTGAACTACCAGACAATATCAATAAAAGGTTATCTAAAGAAGCTATGTAGCTGATTAATATTTATAGTAGTTTCTTCATTCAATTTTCTAGGTTCACTTACATTAGAGTTGGGGGTTTTGATGGTGAAATCTTGAGGTTATCAAGGTATGTTCTTGACTGATTTGTGCTAATAGAGTTCTACAGTCAATTAGCACATGTAGATTAAAAATTCCTAATGAAGAATAAATTTGGCATACCTTTTCCTATTAAACTTGGATGTTATTAATGAAAAACAACATCTGATGCTTTGAATTTAGAATTTGACTTTATGAAATTCAATTTTCAGTCCTTCATAGCCAGATCTCAATTTGACAGCAAGGGTTTCATCAGGGATAATTTGGATTTTGGAGCAGGGTTTTCACATATTCCCCAATTGGAAGATTATTGGGAGGATTGCTTAGATGAATTTGAAGTCAGAAGAAGACCGTAGTCTAGATTTTCCTTAGGGTAGATAGTTACCGTTAAATTAAACATGGACATTTTTGGAATTGTTGACAATGATGAATAGGTGATTGATCCATAGTTTGAGCAAATAAAATAATCACCTATTCTAGAAATTGACTGAGAAAAAAGTGAAGAAGATAGAATTGAATTCAAGACTCTTCTAGTAACAAGGAGAATGGAAAAGTGGTGGAGAGAGCAAAAAATGGGAGGAACTCAAAATATAGTCTCCCAACAATGTACAACAATAATTGAATTTTCGTTCCCAATAAGCTCATCTAACCAACCTATTACTATCTATGATGCAAGTACTTCCAAGTCAAAAAATGGAAGGGAACCTGTCATCAAAGAATTTGAGAAGGCTCTTGTAACTACCCTGCCTCCTTGTGTCACCAGGTCAAGGACTTAGAGCAAGAAGAAAAATCAAATTTTTGAAAAAATGATTGTGGATTTGAATTCTGAAGAGGATTCAGGAGAAGTCAAAGGTGATAAAGAGTTTGATTCACCAATGGTGGAAGAGGATAGTACAAACCAATAGATAGTGATTCCTTTTGATTCTATCAAATTGATGATTGTTTCAATTGTACCTTCTGATCAACCGAATCTTGATAGAGAAGCCTCGACTTCTACACCTAAATGGCTGGAAAGTTTAATCAGTCATAAAAGGAAAGTAGTTCCATTTTCTATACCCTTGGAAGATATGGTGAGAAAGTGTTTAGGGAAAGCCCCTAAATCCAAAAATTTAAAAATGACATCTAGGGTAGATGTTGACCCAAACATAGGGAACTAGAATGTAGAAATTGCCCAGCCAAAAACCAGTGAAGAAGTTCAAGATCTTACTGTTTAGGATTTTACAGTTAAAAAGGTTAACCTTGGGAATGCATCACATGCCACAGATGTACATCATCTAGAAGCATCCAATAAAAGGATAGTTAGTAGAACTTTGAAGGATGAAAAGGATAAAAGAGAGTTAAAACAGACTGTGTGTTCAATGGTAGAATATATTGATGCCATTCATAATCTAGATCCTCAACCAATTTCTCAAATGCCCATGTCTTTTGATCTAAAATCTCTTGTCAATCAAAGGATGCTAGATCAAATATAGAAGGGCAAAATGATTACCAGAGTATTTGATAGTTGGTTGGATGGCATCAACCTCAAAGGTACATAATATTTTCATAAATTAAAAAATGTATATGATCTGACCACAACCACCATTGAATATTTGAAGACTCAAAATGCTTTGTGGACAAAAGAGGAAGGAAAATGGATGAGTGTGATGAATCTGATTGATGAAGTGAAAAAATATAGGATATCAAAGTTTTTGTTAGAAAAGAACTTGACAGGATTGGATGAAGATATATTATATGCAAATAAGAAAAATATTGAATGGAGAAATTTAGTATCCAGACAAGGATGATTGAAAATCACAAAAATGATCAAAGAAATAACTGAATTCATTTAGTCATTACAGCATGATCTATAGAGCATTGATATCAATTACATAAAAGATGATTGGAAAACTAGAGAAAGACATCAATGTTGTGATTCAGTCTTTTAGGAAAAGATTAACTTCATTAAAGAAAGTGACAGCTTATCAACTGAAAACTTCTCTCAGATTTCAAAGGTAGAGTCACTTCTTTGTTTTTGTATCGACATACTCCCAGAGCACACATAAAATATGGGAAAAATTTGAAGAGAAGAAAACATCTGGAAAGCAAGGATAAAACACGTCAACATTCCCAATCTTTCAAAAATTTAGGAGTTCATTATAGTATTTTAGGAGTGGAAAACTCAACGTGTCTACCCAACTCATGGAACAAATATGGATATCCTAACCCGCTACTTCAATAATAACTTTACTTACATAGTTTCTTTTATTCAGTTATTCAGTTACTTTTCTATTAGAAACTTGATCTTTTAAAAACTAAATCCCACCTGGGTCAGAGTTACTTTAACTCTGGTTTAGTTTGATAGGTGGATTAGTTATAACAACTATATATATTTTTGATTGTAAAAAGATGAGGGGCATAAAAAAAGGGAAAAGGAGTTAGAAAATTAGAGAACTAAGCCACTGTTGTTATTAATATATGTGATGTTTGTCTAAAACATTTTCAGCTGTGAATGAAAAGGATAATTAATTACTGCATGCTTGGATCTATGTGTTTGAGTATTATAAGTTGGGTTTTCTATGCGAAACCTTCTTCATATAGTGATTATATTTCTATTTAGACAATTCATTATATGTGTTTTATTCTTTACTAGCTCAACAATATATATGTTTATTTATTTAATATTTATTGAAAATAGAATTTGTGTATTCTGTTACCTATTGCTGTTATAAAATCTCGCATTCATAACATAATGATGTATGGATGTTAGTCTACCTTTAAGCACTTTCTGGTTAAAAGTGTATTTGAATATTTAAATTCATTGAAAATTTTAAAGGGAGTTGTACCTTAATTCAGAGGGGAACTAGTCTTGATAGTTCACCCATTTGTTGTTTAACTTATTTGTTCTTGAGAGAAGGGTATGGAGTCAAAATTAAATATCTTTATATAAGGACAAATCTGTTAGCCAACAGGATTGCAACTACACCTAAAATTTGGGGGAGAAAGGGAGAGAGATAATTAAAATAAAACTATTCTAAGGGAGGTGATACACCAAATAAGATGATGACTTTGAACCAACAACATGTTACACATGAGAACAAAGGACTAACCAAATATACACTCCTTTAATCTATATCTTCTCACATCAATGTTACATAATCAGGTTATAAATAAATGTGTAAAGATGGGATGATTAGATAAGAGGCCTTGAATGACACTAGTGAATAAAATAACGCAATCAATCCTTGGCATTTCCTTGAAAACTTCACATGCCCTATAATAAGAAGCTTTCCAATTGTAATTAGGGTGAAAGAATGAGACAACATGCTAAGGAATCCATAGTCTTCACTAAGTAAGATTCATCATCCAAGTATAAAACACTTATGAATAGTCATGAAGAGGTAAAAATCAGTAGTATTATTGATCAAATGGTATGCAAATGATTAGGGATTCATTATACTCAAGTGGAGCATAAATTAAATGGCCAAAATGGCTAATTTATATATAAAGTAAGAGAGAGAGAGAGAGAGGAGAAGAGAGAAGTAAAAGGGTCAAAAGGAAACTTTTAAAGATAATATAATCAATTAATTGTGTATTATAATATGATATGGGATGAAACATGTAAATTTAGGGAGCCCAAGTGTCCATCCAAGTCATCAAACTCTTGCAAAGTGGCATGAAATTCCCTTAACTAGCTCATAAATACTACCTTCATGATTTGAGCTTCTTAAATGCCACATAAATAAATAGTAAAAATTAAAATTATTTGAATTATTGGGAAGGATTTAACACATGCCTCTTCATTAATTGGTTTTTTTCTTGGTCATCTAGAATCATCTAAGAATGAGCCATCATCATCTGCAATCTAAAAAAGTCCTCCTTCATGCACCCTACACATTTGGCCTCAAATTTGGCTTCATTTTTTCATGAAAATATGTTGGATGGAGTGGATGACAATTTTAAATACCCTACATGGCCTTAAAGTCACCAGACACACCTTAAAACCACCCCACTTAAAGTTTTCCACCCTCTTCATTAGCTTGTCCAATATGCCAGTTTTGACTAGCTAAGATGAAGATATTTATTTTAATACTTATCTATCTTTTAAAATAATTAAATGTACATAGGGAATTAGAAAAAAGTTTATTTATTCATCCCAAAATTTATTTCATCCTCAGAATCCATCTAAAATCTACAAAACAAAAAAAATGGTAAAAAATACCCTATTTTGCACCCTGTCCATCTAAGTCTGTGCAACTAATTGTGATGGTGAGGAGCCTTAATGAGTAATATTTAAAATAAAATCATAATTTATTCCATTATAGTCCATTTTTTTTCATTATCTCTATCATTTCCTCGAATTGGTCTTTACAAGGGTTTAACAAGGGGTTTACGCTTGTTTTGACTCTTAAGCTTTGTTCATAAAGCTTTGACATTTAAATTGAAAAAAATTACACAAGGATGATTTTAAAGGACATTTATAACACCTATAAACCTCTTTGTCTCCCATAAAAATAATCAATAGAGATATGAGTGTTCAAACTTATCTTATTGACCCCTTTCCTCCTTTTCTTGTAGGCTTAGTGTTGTTTTTGAGCCAAAAATGATCTCCTCAAGGGTTTATTTTCCTTCCAAAATATTTAAAACATATTATGTAACCCCATATGCATTCTAAAATATTTTTTAGTGATCTTATAAATCTAAATATAAAGTTGACCCCCCTTTTGGATGCTAGGCCTAATCATGCTTAGTAGGCTTGAATTATCCTTAAAGCCCAAAATGAGTTCTTGATGGTCCATATGCATAAAAATGGATTATAAAATTATATAATGATCTAATAATAATTCAAAAATAGGATATAAATCATATATAAAACTATAAGTGAAAATGATCTCGTCATTTGGCACTAGGCCTAAATCCTGCCCTTAGGCCTAACTGCAACTTTAAGAGTATGGAGCACCTTGTAGATATTTTACATTATGTACAAGGTTATTAATGTTTATATTGATTTTTTATAAATATACACACTTTAATAATGTATTTATATGGTTCTTGGCCTCATATTTTGTCATTGACTCTCAAATTAACCAGTTTGTGCTCAAGGGGAAGTACTCCCTATTTGAGACAAAATAGGGGGGTACTTCCCATATTTTATCAAAAAATATAAATATTTTATATGATTATATATGTTTTTATGAACATTTGGAATAAAAATTCTCCCATTTTCATATCATATGACCCTCCATAATCACCAACACCTAAGACAAACTCCTACTGAGATAGACTATGTGTGTAGGGTTTCTATAAGGGCTACAAGTTACTTGTTTGGGGATCAATCTTGGTATAATTTACTATATGAGAGTTACATGGGATTATTTAGTCATTATTTATGTGTTTTTATCTTTGAAAATATATTCAACCTCTAATTTTCTCACCTCACACTTTGACTAGTCAAGTTTGAGTGTGCATTTGACTATGACCTGTTCCTTGAAACCCTGCCTATAGGTGACCTTGCATAGTTTTAGCTTGAAAAAAATGATAAAATAAATTAATAGAGTCATAAATTATCATTTTAAACTTTATATAACTCATTATTATTACTCAATCACTCTCAATCACCAATCTTACTCATTGTCTAACCTAGTTATAACAAACTATACCTTTTTGTCTTGGAGGGGGGAGGTCACATGTAGGTTATATTTTATGAATCAAGATTGAAATAAGTTTTTTAAAAATCCATATGGTATATATAAAAATAATTATATCTAAATTTTTTCCTTTAATACTTTGAAGGAAGTCCATTACCAAATTTGTCAAGCTTACTCTCCAAGATGAACCTACAACCAATCTGTAGGGGCATACTTTGTGATGAAAAGGGACCTGTAGATGTTAATTAGATTGGATTAGATGTGACAAAACCATTGGGATCCCTTTATTAATTTAAAACATATTATAATTACTAATGCGATATATATTCCATGCTTAAAACCCTATCATGAATGATGTGGATGTTGGTAGTCTACTGTAGGTGGATACTTTCAAGTGAAGAGGACCCTATAGGTGCTAATGAGGTTCAAGACATTTAAAATCAAATCATATTTGGATTTATTTTATCTATTTTGGATATATTTCACACCATAAGGTATTATAAACATGGAATTTTTCCTTTTTTTCTCCTTGAAGTGTTAAAGGTCACTTAGCAGTCCAAACTTGTAGATGTCAATGAAGGAATTTAGTGTTTTGGGAAGAAACTTTGAGGCCTCAAACAACCTCTTTCCACTTAATTTATGACCCTAATAATTGGAATAGATCCTCTATATGCTAGGGGATAAAAAATTCACCTAGATAAATTATCAAATTATCTTGGAAAACATGTTATAAGATATTCATAAAACCTCTTGAACCTTTGTTTTTGTATTTTTGGGAAGGTGTTTCTAAAAACACAATCACCTTATAATTATGATTTCTCACTCAATTTTGTCAATCCATCCTCTCAAAAAGGTCTGACATGATCTAAACATCACCTCAATACTTCAAATAGGTCTTTAATTCATATAAAACGTATCTTATATGGCTCCTTAGACTCTTTGATAAGGCCACCTATAGGTAGGCATTTTCCACACATGTAGTAAGTCTGAGTTTGGGCAATGAACATGTTTGATGACCTCTTATGAGTCTTAAATTCTTATCAAAACTTGAAAATAGACTAATTTAGTTTTAAATGAACTTGAATATCTTTAAATATTATTTCCAACATGATGAGTTCCTTAAAGACCCCTGTAGGTGTATGTGAGTTACAGGTGGGTAGTTTATGAGCAAGATTGGTATGATGGGCATAACATTTAGATTTCAATGGGTTGAAATCTTATTTATATTCATAGAAATTCAATTTTCACATATAAACAATTTAATCATGTGTTAACACCCTATTTTAAACATGAACACTTCCTTCATAGCACCTGTACATGTTCATCAATCACTGCTAGACCATGAATGCTGCATATGACTATAAATTCATGGAAATTACCTTAAAGAATGAATTTTTAAATGTGAAGGGAATCCTTAGAAAATTTAAAAAATTTAAATTTCCTATCACAACCATATGAAACCATGAACTAGCACGAAATTCTTGGAAATAGTGAAAAATAATCTGCAACTTAGAGAGATGTATATTTTTCAAACTTTGAGCTATTTGACTCATCCAAACACCATAAAACTTGAATAAAATAATAAATAGTAGTTAAGGATGAATAAAAAATCATTTGGAACCAACATGAGCAATTGGTTTTTATGGACTTTCCTAAAAAGGAGCAAAACCTATAGGGTGTATGAACTAATAGGCAAAAAAGTACATTCAACTTCATGAGGATGGTACATGAAGCACATGCCACCATTATTCAAAATATTTATATATAAATGAATGTATATAAGTTTAGTTTCACCTCTCTGTTGTGTTTTGTATAAAACCTCCTCTGCTATCCATACCAAGTACAAACCTAAAGACTAATTTTGCTTGCCAAGAAGGATAAAAAAGGAACAAAACAATTTTAGGCCAAAAATGGCACTTTAAAATCACTTAAAACATGTATTTGATATTTTTGAAGATAAAAAGACATACCATGCTCTTCTCTCACATGTCACACTTCCCCATGGGTTGTACAAGTGCCAAACTCACCTTTTTCCCAACAAAACTACCCTTTCCTTTGAATAACCTACCACTTTTTAGTTTTGACAATTAATTAAGACCTATTAGGACACATTTCATGTGACATCATCTTTTTTAGCCTTCACACTTCCAAAAAAATCTATACAACTCATCAAATGCCCCTTTTATGACCTCAAAATGACTAAAAGTACTAAAAAGACTAAGGAGCAAGGCTAGTATAACATCAAATGATAATAATTAACCTATAAACACCTTGTGACATATGTGTTAGATCCCTAAAACACCTAATAATAAATATTTTACCTATAGGTGCCCCAATTTGACCTAAAAGTCAAATTTTGTCAATAGTGCCCAAAATCAAGAATCGACACTAATGAAGGAAAAATCATCCATCTCTGGACATGATCGATTGCCACTATTTTTATAAATTGGTTGATCCTCTATTTTTTTTGAAAATTATTAACTTATGTCATGATCACTTTTTACAACTTAAATTAGTTATGTATATACATATTTGACCTTATTAAATGTATAAAAGACCTAAAAATATCTTCTCTAACATTAAAACCCAAATAGGGTATGAAATAATTGAAAACATATAATTAGAAAAATGTGGAGTGTAATTTGTTTGAGATAAATATCACCCCCATGATTATTTAAAATTGCCTATGTATTCAATACTCTGAAAAGGAAATCAAGCCCATATAGTTATCCCACTTAGAGTGGTTTGTGTAATTATGTTCTTTTAACTATATGAATGAACTACAAATGGTTTAAATTATTAAACATGATTTGTTTTAAGATACATAAAACTATATTTTGACTTGGTTTAGGACTAATTTTAATGATCAACATCAAAATTCAAAAAAATAGGGATGCTTTATTTAATGTGCAGTAGTGCATAAATACCTTTGTATTGAAATTTAAAAGTGGTCAAATAGGTTAATTAAATGTGCCATTATAACAATACAAAAGTGGGGAAACTACCACAGGGATGAAGCTATAACATTCTATCCATCAAGGTTGCCCCTTTGCTCTAACGCTCTTTGTTCTAGCCACTAAAGCCCTAGGTTACATTTTGGCTTCTAAGGATTCATAAGGGCTTATTCATGATATTATGTTGCCTGATTGTACCTATAAGCATATAAATGCCCATGTTGAAGATGACACCTTTCTCATGATTGAATATCAAGAGGCCAATTTCAATAAATCTATGCAGTAACTAGATAGATTTTGTTAGGATTTGGGATATAACCTTCAATAGAGAAAAACATAATTCTTTTAGAAAAGCATGATGTTGGTGCCCAAGTGGCTTAAATTTTTTAATTGCTAGTGGATTGCTTGGGGGATAAAATTTAAGTTCTTGGGCATCCCATTCACTTTTGATAGCTCACCATCTGAGATTTGGAAGTATGTCCTCAAAAGGATTGAAATAAATATTGAGTATTGTATTACCAAGCCCCTCTTTGGTGGGCAAATTTAAGATTTTCACCAATATTTTGGTGACCGCTCATGTTTACTACTCCTCTTGATGGGCCCTCTCCAAATTCTCTTATGATAATCTAGCTAGGCTTCTCCAAGATTTCCTCTAGGCCAATTCTAACAAGTCTTAGGGTTTTAATCAAGTGGCCTTGGATATTTGTTGCCTTCTTAGTGATAAATTTGGCATGGGCACAATTGAAACCTATCAATAAATTATGTCCTTGTGAGATAAATGGGTTATTTGAGATATTAAGGGAAATGAGTCTTGGAAAATACTCCACCTTTGTATCTCTTTGGGCTCTCCCTATGAAAAAATTAGTTGGTAGAATATTGGATTTCAATCCCTTATCATCACCAATGTGCTTGTTAATATTATAGGCTCCTTTTTTGTCAAAATTATCTGAAAGGATTTCAAAACAGTCAAATACCATTTGAATTGTATAGGGGATGGCTTTCACACAAGGTTATATTTTAATGATCATAGTTTATGGTGGTCTCCTATTATTACTAGCTCTTCTATTCTCTTAGTTGAATTTCTTGGTGTTAAAGCATTATGATTATTCTTTAATGAGATTCACATTATCCATCATTTGGTTACTTCCAGAGACTAGATCCCGTGGCCTAATTTTAAAAATAAATTTTAATTAAATAATGCTGATTTACCTTCCATCCTTCATATTCAAGAATTACTTCCTAACATTATGAGTTATAAGCTTGGCCTTCAGCCTCCCAAGGCATGGTGGAAGGACTAGAGGTGAAAATGTGATATGCATTTCAAAGATTACTATCTTGGACTTCTTTATCAGGTGATGAGTCCTTTTTCCCTAGATATCAACAATCTCAATAGACGTTGGGGCCTTCAATCCTCTCTTAAGACATAGTTCACCCATCTAGAATGTGTGTGGCACCCTATTTTGGTGCCCAAGTTGGCTCATTTTCTTTGGTTTTTAGTTTACTAGGGTATCTCCTTGGTGAGAGGTTTCTCCACCTCCATATTCCCTAGCCCTTTTCTCTAAATTTTAAACAACCTAAATATTTTAAGTGTCTATTTTAATTTTGTCCTAAATCTCAATCTTCATGGTGATGGATTCACTCCTTATTTCAACCCTATCATCATAAGCCCTTTTCTTGGTGGAAGGCACTTTTTGGGGACTATTCAAATTAAAAAACTTATATTGATTTTATCTATAAAAAATTTCATGCTATAATCCTCTTTAGGCTTTGGAAAGCTAGAAATAATGATATTTTCAACCATGAGGCCTTTGGAATTTCATTTTATATTGAATAAAAGGTGGTTGTTATTTCATTGGCTTAATTGAATATACAAGCTCAGGTGGAGAAGATGACACTAGACCTCCACCACCTATAGGAGCTCCTCAACCATTAGGGGAGTACTGCATGCACCATGAGTAGAGTTCTACCAGACAAACACCCTATGGGCCCTTGACACCTCCCCTTAGGAGGCATAGAATCACAATCAACTCTTGTAATAGGGTCCATATTTTGCCTTTCCCTCACATATGGGGTGGTTAGAGTTCACATGAGAAATCTAATGTTGGTCTTGCATAATGATCTTGGATGAGTTCTATTGTTCCTACTTAACCCACTGATCATTGGCTGATCACTATTCATGATAACCCCCTAAGTGGATAAACCACTTTAGAGATCTTGAAAATGGAAATGCCTACTTGGTTGGAACTTACCAAGGATGACCCTCTACCTCTGCCTCCTAGGGTGGCATCCTGTGCTTAATTTTTTTTAATTATTTATAGTTGTTCTCATTATGTTTTATCCACTAATTTATTTATGTTTTGAGCTAGTTTCTTTATTTGGCATGGAGTTTTGGCCATGATTTATTTGATTACATTACTATGTAACCTTATATATTATATTTTGATTATTTAATATAATTTGAAGAATTCTAATAGTAAAAGTGGGGAATCCACACATCGAGAATCCTAAAAACATGGATCACAATGTAAGTGAGGGTTTAATTTTAAAAATTGACTATTAGATGGGAAAAGGACAAGATCAACCCACAGGGGAAAAAATCTATTGCCATGATTGTCCCTATTAGTTGGTTTTGTACTTAATGGAAATGTGTGAAATTTGGGTATTAGATTGAAATTATAATTGCTTAAAGGTGTTTTCAGCAATCACAACACTTCTTTAGGTGAAAGATGTCACTTTAGAAAATACAATATGTCCATGTAGGTGCTTAGGATAGAATGAGTGGTGAAATAAGTATTGGTTAAGTGCATAAGTAAATAAAAGTGAATAGGGCTAAATATGACATAATAAAAACTTCATGACCAAATTTAGGTCACTACATTTCCCTATAGAATGAAAGTAAAATACTGAATTCAATAAAGTGTAATTGATTGAAAGAATACTAACTATGAAAAGAAATGACAAAGTTATTTGTGTCCTAGATCTAAATTTTTTGGTTGACTAAGGACTGAAATAGGAAAATAAAATGGGCTCTAAAAGTGATCAAAAGAAATAACTAACACTGAGGAAGGAAAAAATAAGCTGTCTTAGGATAGGATCAACTACTAGTAGTGTTCTCAATTAGTTGATCCTATTTTTTTTGAAAATTAATAACTTAGGTCATGATCACTTTTGAAAACTTAAATTAGATATGTATACATATATTTTACATTTGGAAATGTGAGTATGACTTGAAAATAACTTCTTCAAGGTTAAAACCCTAATAGGGCATGTAATGATTGAAAACCTACAAATAAATAAATATGGAGTGTAATTGGGTTGAATTGACCCACATCACCCTGATAATGATTGAAAATTTATTATGTATCTAATAATCTAAGGGAATAAAGCCATTGTAGTTATACCATTTATAAAATTTTGTGTAATTGTGATCCTTTAATTATATGAATGAATCTATAGATAGCTTGAATGTCTGACCATTCTTTGAGATAGATAAAACAAAATTTTGACTTAGTTGAAGACTACTTGTAATAATCAAAATCAAAATTGGGAAAAATAGGGAAAATTTACTTAATATGCATTTGTGTAGGTATGCCTATATGTATTAAAATTTCAAAGTGGTGTAATTGGTTAATTAAATGTGCCTTTATAGTGATCCAAACTAGGAAAATCACACACTAAAAGTCTTAAAAACATGTATCATGAGGTAAGTGAGGGTTTGATTTAAAAAATTGACCATTAGAGAGGGAAAATATAGGCTCAACCCATATGAGACAAAACCTATTTCCACTATTGTCCCTATAGGTCTTTTTTATCCTCAAGGGAAAGGTGTGAAATTTGGGTCTTAGATTGGTCATACAATTTGCTTAAATGTGTTTTTATTAATAAAAACACTTCTACAGGTGAAAAAATTTTAGTTTAGAAAATATAATATGTCCACATAGGTGCTTAAGAAAGAGTGTAGTGGAAAAATATGTATTGATTAAGTGCACAAGTCAATTAAAGTGAATAGGGAAAAAACTAACATAATCAAGAATTCATGACTAGATTTAGGTTACTACATTTGCCACCCTATCCCCTCTCTCCCTCAATCTAGAAATGAAATTACTATAATAAGAGGAAAGATATACCCTAGTATGTAATACATAATTTGTCATTGAGATAGTATGCAGGTTGTGTAGGGAATTAAAGTTTAGAAACCCTTGCAAAACACATGAAGTAGTTACTTTGTTCTTTTAAAATTTAAAATTTTAAAAATATTAAATTTGAAAATTTGTAGAATTTAAATTTTGAAAATTTGTTAATTTGAAATTTAAAAATGCTTAAAATTTTAGATTTTAAAATTGATAGGAGGACAAGGAAGGAATACACATATATATGTAGAACCAATGTTTGATTATGTAACTTTTATTTAAGATGATGATTCCTTAAAGCATTGGAGAATTTTTTTCTCCACATGAAGCACTTGGATAAGTTTGTTATTTATCATAAATAATGGATAATTTGAGGGTGATCCATCTCCAAATTTAATTTTCACTTTGTAAAATAAATAACACTAATTTAGGGATACATAAGCCTCAATTAAAATCAATTGGTATTTATCCAAGACATAAAATGAGTTAAAATCCAAAATTAATTTGTAGACATAATGATAGATAGATATAAACCTCTATTTTATGCATTATAAACTTTAACTAGATCAACCATTGCATATGTATTGAATATTTAATTACAATTTTTTTCTAAATGCATGATCAAAATATAATGGAGAACATCCATGCTCTTACCATGTCCACAACTAGAAAAATATTATTGTAATTTTGAAAAATAACATAGTTTCATGAATAATGTTGCAAACAAGGGACATGCTCAAATGTCACACACAACAAATGGCTAAATTCTGAAAGTAATGGACTTGTTTAAATGTTTCATATAGTTTAAAAAAATATATATATCTTATAGAGATGTTCAAATAAATTTGCACCCAAGGGCCAAGGGATACACACAATAGACAAACAAGATCTATTAGACTATGTACAAGTAATAACATCAATGAAGTGTAGAAATAGATAATTTAGTGTATATCATGTATATATAATGTCATCATGCCAGAGAAAATAACATATCTATTTACATGATGCAAGACATATACATGTTATCAATACATATGTAAGAAGTATATAGCTCGTAATTATAGGAATCACATAATGATAACACATGTAAATAATCTATCTGTGAATAATAGTCCCCTAGTTTAGAAAGGCTATTAGATTTATGAAAATATAACATCTTAGTCCCTATAAAATTAATACCCTACATAACACTCAAAAATCCTAGTGAAATGCATGTATGATAGAAAGAGAGTATGCCATGTATTAATTATGATATGAATAACATATTAAAATGGTGTAGGAAATATATCTAATCATGATCACATCTTAAATTTTTTTCTTAGAATATTTTGAATGATTTTGCAATATAGAACAATAGAAGATAGTGATAAATAAGGGTTTTGAAGTATAAGAAAGGAGATAGATATGGACAATCCATGGCATGTATCTATGTTAAAATATTCATTAGAAATTATTTATGTCTATAGATGAGAAATATGCCCACATTTTAGGTATCTTTGTATCTAAAAATATGTACGAATGCAAAAGATATGCCTAGGATAAATTATTCATCCTCATTTCATTAGATTTACACTTTTCAAAGTATGCCACATGTATGAAAAATATAGAATACATAAGATAAGATAAAAAATATAAGGACAACAAGATAATTTATTATTGTATGTAACTATTAAATTTTGACCTTGATAGAAAATGAAATTTGATTAGTGTAGATTTTGAAAATAGAAATATGAATGGAGGAATATGTTGTACCCAACATACCCCTTTTCTTCTTTAAAAAAATGAGACCCACTTTTTTTTGGATTCTGTTCTTAATTGTTGAGCATTTATTCTATTTATATGTGTAAAATTCTAATCAGATTGCTCCTTAGTCTTTACACATAGAAGAAAAGACATGGTAGTATACATTTTTATAGACTAACCTTATTAATTCCTTTTCAAGAGATTTTTGAACTATGCAAGTTTTATGGGACTTAGTTTTATTTGAAGGAATTATATTCAGGATTTAGTTTTTGGACATTTTGCTCAGGCCTTCTTCTCAAAACTTTTGGTCTTTGGAACTTTTATTTAGACTTTATCCATGAAAGACATATTCAAATTTTATTCATCAAGGTTTTTGTATCAGACCTTTTGTTCATAGTTTTCATATCAGACATTTTGTCTAAACAATTGTTCTGAATGATATATCTTTTATCAAAAATTTGGTCCTCATACATTTTTTTTAGAAAATTTATTCTAAATAGATTTGGTCTTTGATATTTTTGATTATAAAAATTATTTGAAACAGTCATTATAAGTTTTATGCAATTCAAATATTTTTTGATCTTCGAGTTTTTTTGTATCTAGCATTTGTTTAGAACATTTGTTCTGATAGATTTGATCTTTGAGATTTTTGTTCAGAATATTTATTTGGATATTTTTTAGGCTCAGTCCTAAAACAAAATATGACTCCTAATTCTTGAGAGCCTGCTATACTTAGCCAATAAAGTAAAATAATTCTCAATACTTGCTTAGGATACCCACCAACTAAACTAATGGGATTTGAACTATGGAGATAATATAAAACATTGAAATTTGGACATTTATAACACATAAAATAAAATAAAATACTAAATCTATATACATTATGTGTATCCATTGACATATTCATTGATCACAAATGAATTTGAACTCAATTGTTGTCCTTCACACGAAAGCCCTAGTTACTTGTGAATCCATTAACAAGTAAACAAACAACTAAGTGAAGAGGATATTTTTTCATAGAACACACAAATAAACTAAAATAATTACACAACTATGATGGAATAATCATCTAAGAGTTTTATAGGATCACTTTTGCCATCATCATTTGCCACAAAAGATTTAATGGAATTCATAGACACAGTTTATGATGCCATCATCTTTGACAACAGGTATGTGAATTATTATAAATTATGGGATATTGTGGACTCTATCTACATATTTTCACTAGATGGGAATCTATCTAACATAAAATGATAATTCATTACAAGCTTGGTCTCCCTCAAGAAACAAGCACTACATTTGATAGTGGCTAAACTCGAGGTGATGCCCTGTATTGACCTCTTACAAGATTTATTTTTCATCATGAAGAATACATAGGATGCATTTCTACACCTTATGGAAAACTAGATAGTCATGGCCTATATCTTCATAGATGATTTTCAAAGGTATTTATCACCACCATTTCTAGATGCATATTTGATAAACATAGAATAGTTTCATAGAACCAGGAAAATTCAATGGATAAGGTACTCAGCTCATGGCTTCTCCCTAGGGAACCATGATATATAAAGGAAAGAATCCCACTCCTATCAACAAATTCAAAATGGGAGTGCGGATTGGGATGGTGATACTAAATAAAATGTATGGCATGCCCAACATCTATTTTATTAATTTGGACTAGGTGCCTTTAATTCATTTAATGATGACCAACAATGCAAATTTTGATTTGGGTGAAATTATTAGCTTATATTTTAAATAACATATCCTACATAAAATAAAGTGGCCCACTCCAGCAAGCCACTTATACATGATGCCCTCTCTTTTAGATATTGTAATGGGCACAGTATATAAAGTCCTTGGTAAGATTTGTAGCCCAATCATAGACTGTGTCAAGAACCAAATTTGTGATTATCACCACTTATTACACATTTATGAATATATAAAGAACATGGTTCAGATTATTGAGGATGCTTATCCTCAAGTATGGTAAGTAATCCATGGGTCTCCACTACCCATATTTGGATAAATCATAGCCAAAACATTAGCTAGAAGGGGTGATTACTAGTTATATCCTGACTACATGGTGATTATGATTGTTGGTCATAAGGTCAATCCCCTACACCTCCCTAAATGTGTACTTGAAAAGTTGGTAGAGTAAGAAATTGATTATCAACTATGGTGGAGTGTTGAGGAAGATTTGATCAAAAATAAGAAAATCACATATTATGGCTCACATGTGATCATTGGAAGAATGTGCTACATGCAAAGAAGTTTTTTTGGAGAAGTGGGGAATAAGGTAAAAATAGATCAGTTACCCACCTTGCCACACAAAGATTTTTATCCCCATGGTTTCATACACAGACATATTTAGGGCCTTAGTATCCATACCAACATATCCCTTATGACCATGACTTCCTATTTTTGAATGCAAAAGATGATGACCGGGTCTTAGACATGACAAAAGTTGATGGCTACAAGGAGGATCATTTAAGGATTATCCAACAAGATCTTTCAATCACAGTGAAGGAAATGCATGACAGGCTACCATTTACTATAGGGTGGACAACTTTAGATTTTTGGTATAGTTAGCCCCTAGATCAGACTAAGGAATAAGGGGAACCTTCATAAGAACTTCCCTTTAAGTTGAGAACTGTCAAGAAAGAGCTAGGGGTAAATGATCCTGATCTTAGGGGAGTTATAAGAGATCCCATTAATCTAGAGTTCTTTGATGAGGAAGAACAAGAGAACCTAGCTGTAGCTACAATATAAATGCCTATAGTTACTCCCCAAGTACAAGAGTCTACATCATCAGGGGTATCCACACAATAAGTTACTACCTCAACTCAACAAGGCTCCTCTCTAGAAGTGAAAGATCACTATTTTCTATAGAATGAATCTAAAGTCTCCCCTCACAGGTAGTCTAATAGTTGAGCAATCTTAGAGCTTGTATTCAATACCTAAACAATAGGAGGAACAAGAATAAGAACTTGATGAAGAAGCAAAATTAGAGACAACTAAGGCATTAAGCCTCATGGTTGACAAAGGGAAGGCACTAACCATGGAGGACACAATAGGTAAAAAGGATTAGCCTTTAGAGACCACTTCCCTAGTTTCTTCATGTGTGTCTATTTGTGGTTCTATTCTAATTTACTATATTCTCAAGACTCTCAAGGTGGAAGTTGTCACTTCCATCCCTGATGATTCATTAACCTCCTCCTCTTTTTTTAACATTCTTCTACTCACTCCAAAATTAGATAAGGTCTCTTCCACCACCATTACTCCATATTCCCCCATCGTGCCATCCAATTCCATCATGGCCAATACTAGTATTCCCTTTAGCACTACCACAATCAGAACTTTGAAAAGAAAAATGAAGGCTAGGAAAATTAAAACAGCCATGGCCACTCCCCAAACCCATGTTTCATCCATCCATATCACTTTTCCCATCCCATCCACCACTTCAGCCTAAGAGACCACCATCATAAGCTTAGGCAAATGGAAGAAGGTAAATAAACTTATCATGATCCATCCACTCCTCTAATATGGAGGTTTAGATTTATCCAAGATCATTTGCCCTTCTCTGCCTGACACAATCCTCAAGGAAACCAAAAAGGAACGACTGATAGAAGATCTTGATGAGGAGTCTGTGGTTAAAATCACATAAGAGATAAACCCTAGTTAACTAGTGATTCCTCTATGTGATATTGATCTAAGAACCAAAATTGATAAAATGTCTAGTTTAAAGATCACATAACTCCCATCTATAACAACTTTGTTTGACAAGTCATCTGGGAGTATCCAAAGGGTAAGAAAGAGAAAGTTGGAAGATGAAGCTGGTACAAAAATGATTCTAGAATAAAAGTAAAAATTTTATGCCTTATCTAAGAGATAGAATAGATAGGTGGTATAATCCACATATAATGAATATTTTAGGTTTCTAGCTAAATCACATAAAGATGCCATGATGGAATTACATGAGGGCAAAGAATAGGCAAGGCAGGAGATGGAAGTAGAACTAGAACTAATCAAAGAAAAACAAGTTATTCACATCCCAATAGAAATTTTAACTAAGGTGCATGAGGATACATATAAATATAATAATTATTTAGAGGCATTGGAGTAAATGCAGGTTGAATTAGCCCCTCACATTGCCAAAACACACAAATTGTTTAATTATTTGTAGGTAGATGAGAATAAACTAAAATTGTTAATTCTTTACTCAAACAATAAGGTATACAACCATTTAGATATAATTTCACCATTAGAGGCATCTAATGCACTCAATATGGTGGTCATTATAACAAAGGAGGCTAGATAATAGGTAACAATAATTGGGGATTTAATCCCCAAATATAATACAAAGAACACAAGGCCCTCATCTTAAATTTTTTTAATGAATTGAAGTTGTCAAGAGTGAAGGATGCTACATGCAAGATAACAATCAAGATAAAACTTGATCAACTTATTCAAGAAGCTTCAAAAAATTTCAAACAAAGTTTACAAGGACTGCCATTAGAAGACATTGAAACAGAATTGAGCTTTACAAGAAAAAAAGTAACTGAATTTGAAAATTTCAAAATCAACTTCCAAATGACAAAGGTAGAAAATGCAAATATCCCATGGTAGGTTGGCAGGGTACATAGACCATCTCTTCTAAACTTGGATATAATTAGACAACATGATGTGGCAAATAAATGCTATCTTGATATAGAGGCAAAGAAGAAGCAAACTGAAGTGCCTATATCTATTTCTACATCAATGAATACATCTACAACTCCTATTAAAGTCAATACATTCATGTATAAATTGACTCAACCTTAAAAGGATAATTTTATGCATGTACATTCTAGTAGTGGTGTACATTTTATAGTTTTCTTATGATTCAAACATATTGTAGAAAGTGGCCGATTCATTTTGTAAACATGTACACATTGCATGATTTTGTAAAGGCTAACTTGAACTATTGACAAGTTTAAGATAACCTTATATGGTTTTGAGACCATAGTTAGAACTGAAGTTCTAACTATGCCATGTAATGTATTTTTCATGTACTTGGAGGATGAGGTGACCCCTCCCCAAGTCTATTTAAACACATGTAACCCAAAATTGTAACATGTTAGAATATTTCAATATATAGGAGGCAAAAGTAATTTTGATTATCATCTTATGTGTTTCTGTATTTTATTTCTAATATTTATGTAATTAGGCTTATCTATTTTGGTTGTATGATTCAATATTTCTTAATGTATAAAATCTATGAATAAGTTCTTTCTTGCCTTGATTGATATGCTAGTGTTAGATGTGAAAAATCTATTGAAGATTAGTAAATTACATTAATTATTGGCAAGTAATTTGATTGATTCATATTATTAAGTGTGTAGAGGTGTTTTCATTTGATATAGTTTTTTGTGTGTGTGCAACAACTATCTCAAATACCTCACTAAGCCTGAGCCATAATCTATTAAATAAGAGTGTGCAACTCTAAAAGGAGCAATCTTTGATTGAGGCCAGGGAGTTTCCTATATCAAAATTATCCTTGATTGCTTGACCATGTCTAATTGTGTGTGTGCAATAGCTGCTAGCAACAAACATAGGTTTTGAAAGCACATGTCTACTTAGAAACCATCAAAAGAAGTAGTTTTTGAAGCCATAAGAGTCTCCCTTTTTTGCTCTACCCTTCCCTCCTTTTTGAGTTTATTTTTAGACCTTCCCACTCTAGATTAGTAACCATCTAACCACCAACTCATCTAGATTTTACTTTCATTTTAGAGACCCCCCTCTCCATTCATAGTCCTTGTTAACAACCTACATGCCTCACTTATTATTCCATCACCTAGTTGTTAAGAATGCATACCTATAACTTATGCCTTGGATTGAAGTTGACCTCCATTGAAATCCTAAAATGTTAGAAACTACCTTGTTATGAGTCTGGTGTGGATAAAACCCACCTCAAAATCCTCTTTCTAACACTAGAAGGAGGGCTTAAAACTCTAATAAAAGAGGATAGTTTATACATAGAGTTACACTGGAGTCAGTAGGAGAGTGACTAGATCTAGTTCTTAGGTTGGTCTTCTAGTCTCAACCTTATCAAATCATAGGAGACCTAGATTTTTACCAATTTCCCCTATCCCTAATAGACCCAAGATACCTTCCCTAATAAGGAGTAATTCCCATATTAATCATCCTATGGCTCAACCATCTTGGTTGGTTGTATCTTCTATTTCCATCCTAAGGGATGTGTATGAACTACCTAGGAATCTTGAAAAATATCTGTTATCCTTTTCTCCTTTAAGAGCAAGAATAATAAAAGAACACATCAAATCTTTTTAAAGCTAATATAAGATTAATGAATGTCATTAATGAGGATATTTCATGTAGGATATTCCATTTTACAATAATGGATGTTGAATATGATTGGTACCTAAATCTAATTGAAAATTCCATCACTTCTTGGAATGCATGCCAAGCTACTTTTCTTACACAATTTGGACAGGTCACCAGCCCCAATTTGATATATCAACACTTCACTAGCATGAAGAGGGAGCCTAATGAGCCAATCCATGCTTTCAATGCAATATTTCAAAATATTTATACATGGTTAAGCCCAAGGTATAAAACATAAGAAGCATTAGCATTAGAGATTCAAAAGAATGCTCTAGATCCAATTACTATAATATTATTGAGTAGGGTAGTTGCTATCACCACCTTGGCATTGCTATATGAAGAAGCCATCAACATTGATAGAAAACTTAATCCTTAGGTTCTTGGCACACCTAACATCAACAATGGCTTCCTAGCATTAAATCCAATCTTAGATATAAAGAAAAACATCCTTGTGTTTAATTATAGCTAATTATACATGATGCCTCCTCTAACATAGATAATGTAGCCAAATTATAGTTTCATAAACAACCATGCACAAGGAAATGGTTACCAATAGAATCAATAATTGGATACATTATTTATTACTATTCTCCAGGGAATTGACTCTACAAAGGTGGAGCTAGATGTTATTCAAAATATGGTTCAAAAGTTAAGTAATGACTTCTTTAGCATACAAAAAAAGATAGGCAACACAAATGTCCTAAGTGGAAATCAAAATTTAGGGATTTAGAGGTACAATAAACCATTTAATAGGCTTGAAAATAACACATAATATCCCAAAAATCTCTTAGAGATCAACATAGTAGATATAGCTCTACCTAATTGATACAGATACATAATACTTGTCAACATGGCGAGCTTGATTGTGTTAAATTTTGTGCAACATTTGAAATATTTCAAAGAGAATTAGTAAGACAGGATTAGATGCATAATCCACTATAATCTCACTAAGACACTAGATCTTCAAGCACTTCTATGTCCTTTGAGACTCACAAGTTTCTTTTTCCAAGTGAAGATGTTAACGTACTAGAGGATAACACTGATGAGATTCATGCTTTCCAATAATTACAGGAAGGTTGTTACAATCTAATGAATAGGTAACCCTTCATAAATTCTATTCCTTCAAATATCATAGCTATTCCACCCAATCCAAAAGTTAACAAAAATACATCTCCCCTACAAGGGAATGATCATCCTCAGAACAAGGAGGAACAAAGAAAAGGAGGATACAACATTGTTTAAGACATGAAGAAAATAAAAGCAAATATTACTCTTCATGAATTAGCTCAGATCACTAAATAGGAGTTACTATGGAAATATATCATAGGGAAGGACCATATTTAAAGGACAAAATAATTTATAGAAAAATAAAAATTTTCTAATACCAATGTCATCTATAAAATCAAACCAAAGGTTCCACCTTTTTTGATGACTATCAAGGCATTTGGTAAGAATATTCATAATTGTCTAGTTGATTCTGGATCCTAAAAAATTATTATGCCTACCTCCATATATCAAAATTTTTATCTAACTCTAAGCCCTTCAAAGATAATAGTTTCACAATTGAATAAAATGGTGGTACCAATGGTTGAAGAGTTAACTAATGTATGTATTCAAGTAGCATCTGAGCCATGAGTCTAGATGACTATTGATATCCTTATAGTAGAAATATTTGAAGAATATGGACTATTTTTGAGTAGGTATTTGTCTAAAATTCTCAATAAATATCTCTCTACAAATTTCTCTTACATCTGGCTACCATGGAGAGGCATTAAAAATAAAATCCCAGATCGATAGGGAACCAAAGATGAAATATCCTATCATAGAGTATAATTGAAAGAATGAAGAGGTAAAGTATGAGTCCCCTAGCCTTGGCATTTATATTTTTACTACATAAAATAAAAAATAAGAGATAGAATCTGAAGGTTCCAATTAGCTATGGGCTTTACACTTTGATGGCATCAGATCCAAACAAGGATCAGGCATAGAAATTAAATTGATTGATCCACAAGGGAAGAATTTCTTGGTAGCATACAGGTTATAGTTCGCTTTCACTAATAATAGGGATACCTATGAATATTTAATTCTAGGGTTGTAATTTACACTCAAGAATAATGTAAATAAGTTACTAGTATTTGGGGATTCAGATCTGGTAGTCAATCAGGTCAAAAATAAATACCAGTGCAAGATATCTTATTTGAAAATATATAAAAATAGAACATGGGATTAAATTGATATATTTGAGGATTTTAACATGGTATTAGTTCCTAGAGAGCAAAATCAAGATTTAGATTCACTAGCTTCTATTGCTACCAATTTGGAGCCTCTTTAAGAATCTAGGGTAAAGAGATTCTCTATTGAGTTAGTACCTTGTCTTTCTGTTCCTGACAATGTAGAAAATTTCCAAGTCTTCTATGATGACCAATAGATCATTGAATTTATAATTAATTCAAGATAATTTATGTCCCAAATCATTGATGATAAGGAAGTTATCCATCTCTACCAAGAGGATTTAGATAAGGAAGGTATCCTCTAGCTCTAAGAGAATCATCTCCCAAATAGTTTGGTCTCCTTAAAAAGACTGTTTAATATAGATCTTCAAGCTCAACAACTAAGGCAACCTAAATTCAATGAGTCTGATTTCAAAAGGGAGAATTTAGGTGATGAACATGTCCTATGCTACATTAGCATTGGCCTTAGCTATACCCTAAAATAAAGACAATGGGTGAGGATTTAATCACTCAATACAAAGATGTGATTGTTTGGACATATGAAGACTTGAAGGTTTATGACCCAAAGATCATCACTCATATAATTCCTCTAAAACTAGATCAAAATCCATTTAGATATAGACACAGACTAGTGAATCTTATCTTAGAGCCTCTCATTCAAAGAGAAATGAAAAAAATGCTAAGTGCAAGGATAGTCTTCCTAATTAGACATTCTACCTAGGTGGCCAATTTAGTCCTAGTCATAAAGAAGAGTGGTGAGATCAAGTTATATGTTTATTTTAGAAACTTGAAAAAAGCTTCTAAAAAATACAAATATCCCCTACCTTCCTTGGATGAGGTGATATAAATAGTAAGTGAAGTGAAATGATGTCCTTCTTGGATGGATTTTAAGGCTATAGTCAAGTACTGGTATAATTAGAGGATAGAATGAAGACTATATTTACTATGAAGTGGGGTACTTATGCTTATAAAATGATGCCTTTTAGCCTAATAAATGCAAGATCTACCTTTTAGAGAGTTATAGATCATACATTTAAAGGATTAATAGGTAAGTGCATAATCATCTATATGGATGATCTTACTATGTTCTCCAAGAATAGGAATGACCACGTAGGCCATCTACAATCAATTTTTGAGAGATACAGAAGGTTTAACATCTCATTGAACCCAAATAAGAGTATATTTGGAGTAACTGAAGGAAATATCTTAGGACACATCATTACCAAAGAAGGGATCATAATTGATATAAATAGAATATATATAATTTCAAAGATTACACAACCAAAAAATAAGGATCTTAAGTTATTCTTTGGGAAGATTATTTTCATAAGGAAGTTTATTTCAAGATTTATAAAAATTGTGAGACCTCTGAATGAACTGCTCAAGTAACATGTTAAAATAGAATGGACAATTGAGGACCAAAAGTATTTTCAAGACATTAAAGATGTAATATCTCTAGCCCCAATATTGATTAGTCTATATTTTATGAAGGATTTTTACTTGTAATCATTTACTTCAGAACATATAATTTTTGCTATCATAACACCAAGGAAGGATGAGACTGAGCATCTAATTGTGTTCATGAGCACAAACATGAAGGATGCAAAACTCAGGTACTCTATGATTGATAAATAAATTTTTGCTCTTATCAAAGCAGTGAAGAAATTTTAACACTACATCTTGAGGAATAAGACTATTGTTATTGTGCTTGAATCTACTATCAAGATCACCTTGTCATAGAATGAATTGGGAGAACACAAAGGGAAATGGATGGAAAAGATGTAGGAATTCAACATAGAAATCAAGCCTACTAAGATCATTCAGGTTGAAGGAAATATTCAAATCATGACTGAACCTGATCCACATATTATTATTGAATAGGTATGTAAAGCCTAGGTATCTAGAGGAGAATGGTAAACTAACATAATAAAATATTTGCTTATAGGCACTTGTTCCTCAGAACTCAATAGAGAATGAAGGAGAGCTTTTAGGCTCAAATTTGTTCATTACATGATCAAGAAAGGAGTTCTCTATAAAATAAACTATGATGACATCTATCTTAGATTTGTATCTATAGAAGAGGCTAAAGAGATTCTAGAAAACCTACATTAGAAGATAGGTAATGGCCATCCATCTAGGAATACCATAACCTAAAATATCTTAAGAATGGCCTACTACTGGCCAATAATTTTCAAAGATGCTCATGCTCATATAAGGACATGCCATGAATGCCAAACTTTAGCAAAGAGAGAAGTACACACAATAATGCACTTACAATTGGTCATTGAAAAAAGGTCATTTTCCCAATGGGGTTTAGATTTCATCAGTGTCATTAACCTAATTTCCTTAGAAGGATATAGGTTTGTAGTCACTACCACATACTAATGTACTAGATGGACTGAGGTAGTGGCCACAAAGAATTCTAGAGAAAAAAATGTGATTCTCTTCTTGGAGGAACACATCATAATTAGATTTAACACTCCCATTTCTCTAGTTTCTAATAATGGGCCAACATTCATATCAACTAAATTCACTGAATAGGTTCATGACAACTAGATCACTATTAGATAATATTCTAACCATTACCCTAGGGAAATGGATTAGCTAATTTAATGAATAATAACCTGATAGATGCAAATAAGAAATTAGCTAGGGATAAGCCTAGGGACTAACATAATCTATTGAAGTATGCCCTTTGGGTAGATCAAAGAAGAGATAAGTAGGTCCTCAAAGCCTAATCCTATCTACTGGTGTATGGATGCATGCCATTATTACCAATCATTTTGAAATTACCAACATATCAATTCATGCAAGAATACATGAAACCAAATGCCAAAGTAGAATCTAGACTACTGGACATAATAGAAATAGAATATTTAAGGACTGAGGCCCTACAAACCTTCAAAAAACACTAAGATGTAGTCAAGAGGTGGTTCAACCAAAGAACAAAGGTCAAATCATTTAGGATCTCAGATCTAGTACTTAGTTGGGATAAAGCCCATGAAAAGAAAGGAAAACATGACACATTTACCCCACTATGGATTGGACCATATCAAATTTCAAAGATCCTAAGTAATGATGCATTTTGTCTAAGGGACATGTGGGGAAATGAACTCATATATCTAGTCAATGGATAGTTTTTGAATCATTAATTCATGGATGTACCATCTAAAGGTACCTTTAATTGATGAAGAATTATGGTTGATTTAGGATTAGATTAGTTTATTGCTTTCTTAGTGTAGTTTCTTATTTTCTAGGTTAGATTTCCTAATTTCTTAATTTAGTTGTTTTGTTGTTTCCTATGACAATCTAAATTATTTTATTTTGACATCACTAAACCAATATCTAACTAGATAAGGCCCCTATTCTATTCTTAGATAAGACATATAATAGAAATTGAAAATTACAAAGAGATTCATAGCTTGGGGATTGTTCACAAACTATTTATACTTTTGTGTTTAGTGTCTTAAGGATTTAGGTATGTAATCACAATCATTCTGGGTAGTGTTATAATTGAATATTTATACTAGGTATGTGAAAGTTTCTCTCAAGCGCTTCATATAAATTTATAAAGTTTTCTTATTCCACTAAACTAGGCACATTTATCATATCAGTACTTATTAGAGGTGATAATTATTGGTGCATATATAGATGACATAAACAGTCTAGTAAATCATTTATTTTATAACCATACTAACTCACAAGGGTTTCAACTCTCCTCATTATATTAAAATAAAAAAAGAAAGAAAATAGGAAAAAGAACCAATGAATTTAAAAGAGAAATCAATAAAGCCAAAATAATAGCTTAATAAAATAAAAAATCTCACATGATGAAATAAGGTCTATGTACCATGCATCATGATTAAAAAAATAAAAAAAGAAGAGAGAAGGAACCCAAGGTATCTTTGTCAGGGCTATAGATGTGTGGCTAGAAATAGAGCAATTCTTGAGCTTTCCTTGATTTAATGATATTTGATAGAAACCATAATAAAAACTATAGCTTCATCAATCCTTTTAAAATCTCATTACAACAAGGGTTAAATGAACTTCACTTTTAACACACACAAATCAATGGATGAGAAGGCAAGTATGTTGTGTAATTGTACTTAAGAGTCCTTTTCACATCTCTAATTTTAATATTTTTTTGTGGCATAGTTCATGTTTAATTTGAAACTAATAACCAAAGTTATAGGTTCTCAAATACTCAAAAGTATTCCCCTTTTAAGTCACCATTTATTGTTAAAAACATATCCCTTGTCTGCTTTGAAGAAATGGGACCCACTTTTTTTGGATTCTAGCCTTGATTGTCAAACCTTTCTTCTATTTATCTATGTAAAATTATAATCAGATTGATCCTTAGTCTTTACACTTAACAAAATAAATCATGGTATTATACATTTTAATGGACTAACCTTCTTAATGCCTTTCTGGAAGATTTTTTAACTATGCAGGTTTTCTAGGACATAGTTTTATTCAAAGGAATTGTATTTAGGATTTGGTTTTTGGACATTTTTCTTGGGCCTTCTTTTCAAAAAAATTGGTCTTTAGAACTTTTATTTGGACTTTATCCATGAAATACTTATTCATATTTTGTTCATCAAGGGTTTTTGTATTAGACCTTTTGTTCAGAATTTTCACATCGTACATTTTGTCTAAACAATTGTTCTAAATGACTTATCTTTTATTGAAAATTTGGTCTTTAGAAATTTTGTTTGAAACATTTGTTTTGAATAGATTTGGTCTTTAGGATTTTTGATTGGACAAATTGTCAAAAATAGTCATCAAATGATTTATGCAATTTAGATATTTTTTGGTCTTTAGGCTTTTTGTATTGGCCATTTTATTCAAAACATCTATTTTGACAGATTTGGTCTTCAATATTTTTATTCAAGATTTATGTTCAAAAGATTTGTTTAGATATTTTTTAGGCTTAGTCCCAACACAAAACTTGACTCCCAATTATTGACTACCGAAAGCTTGTTATACTTAGCCAATAAAGCAAAATACTTCCCAATACTTGCTAAGGATACCCACCAACTAAACTAATGAGAATTGAACTATGCAGATAATACAAAACATACGAATATTGGACATTTATAACACATAAAATAAATTGAATGATAAATCTATATAAATTATATAAAACCATTAACATATTCATTTCTTGCAAATGAATTCAAACTCAAATAATATCTTTCACATGAAATCCCTATCTACTTGTGAATCCATTAACAAACAAACAAGAAACTAAGCGGAGATGATAATTTTTCATAGAAAATGTAAACAAACTAAAAACACTACACATAAATGTGATGGTATCATAATCTTAGAGTTTTAAAGGATTTAACAAAATTCATGGACACATTATATGATGCCACCATCTTTGACAACATGCATGTGAAATATTTTGAATTATGGGATACTATGGACTCTACCAATGTATTTTCATTGGATGGGAATTTATCTGACAGAGAATGATATTTCATTATAGACTTGCTCTCCCTCAAGAGACAATCAATACATTCAACAATGTCCAAACCCAAGGTGATGCCCTGCATTGACCTCATATGATATTTATTCTTCACTAGGAAGATTACATAGGATGCATTTCAACACCATATGGACAACTAGACAGTCATGGCATGTATCCCATGAGCTGATTTTTAGAGATATTTATCACTACTAGTTTTAGATATGTATTTTAATAAGCATAGATTGGTTTTGTGTAACCAAAAAAATTCAATAGATAAGGTACTCATCTCATGGTTTTGACCTAAAGAAACCATGACATATAAAGGAATGAATCCCACTCCTATCAACAAATTCATAATGGGAGTGTGGATTGGGATGGTGCTACTGAACAAAATATATGGCATGCCCAACATCCATTTTCTTAATTTAGACTAGGTGCCTTTACTTCATTTAATAATGACCAATGATGAAAATTTTGCTTTAGGTGAAATTATTAGCTTCCATTTGAGGGAATAAATCATACACAAGAGCAAGTAACCCACTCCAGTAGGTCACTTCTACATGATGTCTTATCTTTTGGATACTGTAATGGACACAATATATAAGGTCCTTGGTGAGTTTTGGATCTTGGCCATAGAATGTGTCAAGAATCACATTTGATATTATTACTAGTTCCTATACATTTATGCATATACAAAGAACATGGTTTGGATTGCTGAGGATGTTTATCCTCAAGTATAAAAAGTAATCCATGGGTCTCCACTACCTAGAATTAGAGTAAGCATATCCAAAATACTAGTTGAAAGGGGTGATTACTATTCATATCTTGACTACATGGTGAATATGATTGTTGGTTATAAGGTCTATCCCTTGTGCCTCCCCAAATATGTGCTTGACAAGTTGGCAGAGCAAGAAATTGCTTATCAACTATGGTGGAGTGTTGAGGAAGATTTAATCAAAACAAGAAGTGCCCATATTATGGGTTACATGTGATCATTGAAAGAATGTGCTACACATAGATAAAACACTTTAGAAAAGTGGGGAATAAGAGTAAAATCTATCACTTACCCACATTGTCACATAAGGACTAGGATCCCCATGGTTTCATACAAAGACATATTTAGGGCCTTAGTATCCCATAACATGTCCCTTATGACCATGACTTTTTATTTTTGAATGTAAAAGATGATGACCAAGTCCTAGATAGGAAAAAAATTCTAGTTACAAGGAGGATCATTTAAGGATAATCCAATAAGAGCCTTCAATCATAGTGAAGGAAATGCATAATAGGCTGCCACTTACTGTAAGGTGGACAACTTTAGATTTTTGGTATAGCTAGCCCCCAAAGCAGACTAAGGAATAAGTGGAGCCTTCACAAGAACTTCCCTTTAAGTTGAGAGCTATCAAAAAGGAGCCAGGGGTAATTGAGCTTGATCCCATAGGAGTTCTAGGAGATCCCATTAATCTAGAGTCCTTTTATGAGGAAGAACAAGAGCACCTAACTACAACTACAATTCAAATGCCTAGAGTTACCCCCCAAGAACAAAAGTCTACATCATCAGGGGTAGCCACACAACAAGCTACTACCTCAACTCAATAAGGCTCCTCCTTAGAAGCCAAGACCACTATTTTATATAGAAGGAAGCCAAGGACTCCCCTCACAGGTAGTATAATAGTTGAGAAATCATAGAGCTTGCCTTCAATACCTCAAAAATAGGAAGAAAAAGAATAAGAACTTGATGAAGAAGCAAAATTGGAGAGATCCAAGGCATTGAGCCTCATGGATAACAAAGGGAAGGCACCAACCATAGAGGACACAATAGGTAAAAAGGCTCATCATTTAAAAATCACTTCCCTATTTTCTTCATATGTGTCTATTTTTGGTTTTGTTCTAGTTTCCTCTATTTTTAAGACTCCCAAGGTGGAATTTGACACTTCCAACCCTGATGATTCATTAACCTCCTATTTCTTGAACATTCCTATGCTCACTCCAAAATTAGAGAACTCTTATACCACTATTGCTCCATCTTCTACCACAATTGTTCCATCTTCCACCATCATTACCCCATCTTCCCCCACTATGCCATCCAATTACATCATGGCTACCATTAGTATTCCCTATGGCACTACCATAGTCATAACTTTGAAGAGGAAAAGGTTAGATAGGAAAATTGAAATGGCCATGGCCACTCCCTAACTCCATGTTTCATCCACCCAGATCACTTTACCCATGTCATCTACCACTTTAGCCCAGGAGACCACCATCATAAGCTCAATCAAAGGGAAGAAGGAAAATCAAGTTATAATGGTCCATCAACTCCCCCAATATGGAGGTTTGAATTGGTCCAACATCATTTGGCCTTCCTTGCCTGACACAATCCTTAAGGTAGCCAAAAATCAATAACCAATAAAAGATCTTGATGGTGAGGCTATGGTTAACATCATACAAGAGATAGACCCCAATCAAATGGTGATTCTTCCATGGGATATTGATCTACAAAACAAGACTACTCAAATGCCTTGTTTTAAGATCATAAAACTCTCATCTATAATAAATTTGTTTGATAATCCATTTGGGAGTATCCAAAGGGTAAGAAAGAGAAAGTTAGAAGATGAAGTTGATAAGGAAATGATTCTAGAACAAAGGCAAGAAATTTATGCCTTATCTAAGAGACATAATAGATAGGTGGTCCAATCCCCATATAATGAATATTTTAGGTCTCTAGCTGAACCACATAAAGATACCATGGTGGCATTACATAAGGGCACAAAACAGGCAAGGCAGGAGATGGAAGTAAAAATGGAACTAATAAAATAACAATAGTAGATAATTCACATCCTATCAAGCATTGAAACTAAGGTGCAATAGGTTGCATCTAAATTTTATAATTATTTAGAGGCATTAGAGGCAATGCGGGCTGAATTAGCCCTTCACATTACCCAAAAACATAAATTATTTAATTATTTTAAGGTAGATATGAATAAAATAAAGATATTAATTATTTACACAACCAATAAGATATATAACCATTTAGATATAGTGACACCATTAGAGGCACCCAATGTACTCAATATGGTGGCCATTAGAATAAATGAGACTAGAGAATAGGTAACTGTAGCTGGGGTTTTGATCCCCAAATACCAAGAACATGAGGACCTCATCTTGAAATTTTTGAATAACTTGAAGTTGTGAAGAGGGAAGGATGCTACAGGTAAGATAATAAGCAGGATAAACTTTGATCAACTTATTTAAGAAGCATGAGACACTTTCAAGTAAAGTTTACAAGGGCTACCATTAGAAGACATTGAAGTAGAATTGATCTTTGCAAGAAAAAAGTTGATTAAAGTTGAAAATTTTAAAATTAACTTCTTGATGATAAAGGCATAAAATGCAAAGCTCATAGTGTAGGTTGATAGGGTACATAAACCCTTTCTTCTGAACTTAGATATAATTAGACAATAACATAATGTGGTGCATAAATGCTATCTTGAGATAGAGCTACATCTAGTTCTACATCGATGGCTACAACTACAACTCCCACAAAAGTTAATGCATCTATTTAGACATAGACTTATCCTTAAAAGGCCAATTTTGTGCATGTACATTCTAATAGCAGTGTATATTTTAGAGTTTTATTATGATTAAAACATATTTTAAAAGGTTTCCAATTCATTTTGTAAACATGCAAATGTTTCATGATTTTGTAAAGGCTAACTTGAACTATTGACAAGTGTAAGATAACCTTATATGGTTTTGAGACCAAAATTAGAACCAAAGTTATAACTATGCCATGTAATGTATTTTTCATGTACTTGAAGGATGAGGCTACCCCTCCCCAAGTCTATTTAAGCACATATAACCCATAATTATAATAGGTTAGAATATTTCAATACACAGGAGTAGAAGTAATTTCAATTGTCTTGTTATATGTTTATGTATTTTATATCCAATCTTTGTGTAATTAGACTTATCTCTTTCGGTTGTATGATTCAATAATTCTTAGCATGCAAAAGCTATGAAGGAGTTATTTCTTGCCTTGATTGATATTATAGTCTTAGATGTGAAAAATCTATTGAAAGATTAGTAAATTACATTGATTATTAGTAAGTTGATTGATTCATATTCTTAAGTGTGTAAAGGTGTTTTCATTTGATATAGTTTTCTGTGTATGTGCAACAAATATTTTAGATACCTCACTAAACCCAAGCCATAATCTCCAAATTAAGAGTGTGCAATAGATTCTCTAAAAGAAGAAATATTTAATTGAGTTATGTGAGTTTACTATATCAAAATTATCCTAGACTACTTGACGATGTCTAATTGTGTGTTTGCAATAGATGGTAGCAACATACATAGGTTTTGAAAGCACTTGTCCACTTAGAAACCAACTAGAGAGGTAATTTTTGAAGCCATAAGAGTCTTCCTTTTATAATCTACCCTTCCCTTCTTTTTGAGTTTATTTTGAGACCTGCCCATTATAGATTAGTAACCTTCCAGCTACCAACTCATCTAGATTTTACTTTCTTTTTAGATACCCCCTCATCCATTCACAATCTTTGTTAACAACATGTATGTCCTACATACTATTCCATCACCTGGTTATTAAGACTCAATACCTATAACTTATTCCCTCAAGTGGATTTCACCTCCATTGCGATCCTAAAATGTTAGAGGCTAACTTGTTATGAGAATGGTGTGCATAAAACCCACATCAATAGAATATGGCAAAATACATCAATGGTTTAGATTGTTCAAATATGGAAAGTGAAAATAGAAGAGCTAAAAAAACAAAAATTAAGTGACAAGAGATTAGTGTAGATAATAAAAAAATATTATATATGGTATCTCATTCTTGTGCACTTGAAAAATACCACTTAGGGCTCTACCCTCTAGTTCTAGAACCTCCTAATGTCAAAAAGCTCACATTCACCATCTCACTTTGCCTAAATTCTTATCTTGTGGATTGGACCTATCATTCTAATGACCTAAATCATTTGTAAATAATTTTAAAATTAAAATATGATTTATATTCTTAATTATTAGTTATAGACCTTCACCACTCTTATACCCCACTAGACACTTGTGTTTTACAAAGGGACACTAGAGTTAACATTAGTGTCTAGTTTATTTATCAAGTATTTTTACCTCAAAATTCATCCAAATTAGAAATATTTTAAAATATATGGGTCATATTATTTATCTTATCTAACCATTTCATGATATATTTTCAAAACGTGCAATATTAATAAAAATGAAATCCTACTTATTATCTATCTAAAAAATACCAATCAAATACCTATTTGAACTCACTTAATCAATTACAAAACTAAGTTATATTAACTTATTCTTCCCTATTGATATAATATTCATAGGAGAAGTCATATTATAGGTGTGAAACACTTGATGAACTATCTATGGGTAGTATTTATAAATTTACAAGCTAGATCATTGTATGCCCTTACATTTAGCATATTACACCCTTGTGCACAAAAAATCCCACTCTTAGGTGAGAACTACATATGTATGAGGCTCTCTTCAGAGTATTATCTATGCAAATAGTGGTTATTAAAAAATAGGTCCTTGAGGTCAGCTATAATTCATGAACCCACTAATAAGGTGACCTAAATAACTAGGGTTTGGGATATATACAACCATAAAAAACTAGTGCACATGGTCCAAATACATCAATAGAAAACCCTAATTGGAATAAGTGGTCGTTTTAAAATACATTTAATATTCCATATAGGATATAAGGATGATGAAAGTTTTGATAGGTTAATACAAGTAGCCTCTAAATTTTTTTTATAGAATTTGATGAGTGGATACAAAGCATTAGTCTACCTAATTCCACCTCTTAACTTAAAAAGGGTTAAAAATTTAGTGAACCCAACCTCTATGTCTTCTCATGCAACTCCTACCTTGTTATAGGGTTTTTAGCCTATTAGGTTTTTGATTTCAATAATTTTGTGATCTAATTTGTTTTCATTACTTTTGGCATCTCTATTTCCATTTAGAAAAGTGGAAATTTTAAGGAATATCATTTTAAAATGGAAGTTAAAGAAGCCTTAATTAGCCATATAAATACAAATCAAGAATTAATTAATGCATTCCTAAATGTTACACAATAATATATCAATAAACATGTTAAGGATCTTACATCCACATCCATTAGTGGTGAATCCTTAGATGGTAAAAATCTTGATACATCCTCCATGGGGAAAATTAATACTTCAACATAGTTACCAATTCCAATGCCTTCAACACAAGTGGTCTTTCCATCCTCTTTGGTGACTTCTCAAATCTCAAATCTAAATCCCAATGGATCTATTGTGAAAAATCTTCTCCAAGTTATTCAAGATTTGAAAGCTAAGGTTACCAAAATTGAAAAAAATGATTTGAAATAAATTGGTGCATTCACAAGATGTATTACATAATCTTATAGCACTTGAGATATATTTGTACCATTTGCCAATAAGTTCTGTTACACCTAGATTCATAATTTATGATAGCAAGGGTGATCTTGAACAACATATTTAGTATTTTTATGTAGCATGCCTTGACTATGCTTAAAATGATAAAATTTTGACCAAATTATTTCCAAGGAGCCTAAAATACTATGCTTTAAGATAGTTCTATAACTTATCAATACAATCCATGAAAGCATTCAAACATCTAGTAGATCAATTTATAGAATTTTTTTCTATCAACATCACTAAAAAGATGTCATATACACAAATTGCTAAGATAAAACAAGGAACCAATAAACATGTTAATGTTTATGTTTTGTGATATAAGACAATGTTGGAAAAATTGACAAATCCAATGATAGATATAGAGCTTCAAGACATTTTAAATCAAAGTTTATAACTGCATCATTAGATGAATCCATTGTCTTTAATAAATTTAAGTATTTATATGATCTATGCCATATTTTATTATATCATAAAATGAAACTTATTTCATTGAACAAGCTTAAGTATGTAGCAAACACACCAACTACATCTACTACCAATTTTTATATCAAACCAAGCTATGAATCAACCATAATGTCTAATGAAATGTCATAGTGGCCTAATAATATAATCTTATACAACACACCTAATATAAAAATTAGAAGATTACCTGGATCTACAACGTCATTACTTAAGAAGCTTATGGAGTGTCATCTCATATCTCTCCCTCCTCGTATAGAGATTGATATGAATTGGCCTCTATCAAAAAGATATGATGTTAATGTATATTATGAGTATAATCAATGCAAAGAGTACCTACAAATAGATTTTATACTTTAAATAATAAGATTCAAGACATTATTGATAATCATAATCTTACCTTTGATAATATTACAAAGGATTTAGGGTCACAACTTGGTGACCATCAAAACCGAAATATGTTTAACAATCCATTGCATGATGATTTTTAGAAAAATATGGAGGTTCAAATGACATATAATGCATATAGTCCTTCACCATATTATGGGAACCAATTATATGGGATTATTAGAAAATTTATGCATATTATAACTCCTATGGTTTAAACACCCATTAAATTTGATGAGAGTGAAATTATGGATGATGATTCTATTCTTCACTCATTATTTATTAAAGTATATCTTGATCATCAACTTATACACATTGCTATGATTGATAATGGTTCTAATGGTAATGTATGTACCATGAACTTATTCACACATTTAGGATATATGAATGATTATTTATACCATTCGACAAATTTTTTTAGAAGATTTGGTGGGACATCACAAGTTATTAGTGAGATTAATTTACCTTTACAAGTTGGTTTGGCACATATGGTCATAAAATTTTCTATTATACCATACATAGGAGTATATGATATGTTACTATCAAGACCTTGGATCTTTGAACAATACCTTCTATAGTGTATAGGTTTATTAAATACATTCATACTAATAGGGTAAATATAGTTTCTAGAATTCCATATGAACATCCACTTAAACAAGATAAGTTTATTATAAGATATATAATTATAAAACCTAATAATGATAATCATTCACAAAAGGTTAAGCAACAAGAAATCCACTTTAGTATTGGTTGATACTTGAGAGATGGTTTCACTAGAGATATACATTGAACTCCATAGAGTCTTCATCTATACGTACATGGTACACCTAATTTCTAAGATCAAATAAACATGTTCCAATCACAATTGTACCAAATAAATAATAGAGAACTAAATAATTATTTATAATAACCACTACTTATTTTATTAACTCTTCATGACCATCAAGTCTTATGAGACATATGTAGAGTACCATAGATTATACAGTTTCAGATATGTTAGCTATACATCCCCTTGGTAGTATCATTAGTTTGATGTACCATATTTTGATTTTAGATCTTCATATGAGCATCCCTTATATGGGATCATAGGATATATTTTTCCTTATAAAAATTAAAAAAATATAAAAACTTTAATATTCAAATAAAATACAAAAAAATCAAATAAAATAAAAAATACAAAAATTATTTAGCATACACATGTTTAGTAGTTTCTTGACATATAAGTTGTTTAATTTATGTTAGTAGATATCATATCAATTATTTTATATACACATATGTTTTACATGTGCTTGAGTGTACATGTACACATTAGATCCATGATACATACACATACATATGTTGGTCCTCTCCTCTTCCCACATGACACACAACATTGCGGGAATCAACTTCCTTGATCATGATTGATACATGTTATATTATTTTATGATAACTTTTACATTATCATGTTTAAATTATATACCAATGCTTATATCCATGTTTAAATATTATATCATATACTTGATACACTATGTTACATGATAGTTTTTGCTAACACAGATATGCAAGGACTAGTATGATATGCTTATGTTGGTTACTTATACTTCATTTATTCATATTGTCATTTAATTGAGAGTAATTATTATTTTCTAATGTCTTTCTGATGGAAAATTTTAATTTGTTTCTTGCTTAATGGCTAATCACCATCGATTTTTATTTCTTTACATGTGTAAATTTTAATATGGCATCCATTAAAGTGTGCATCATTTTAACATACCCCTTATTTGTGGGCTCCTTAGACCCCTTTTGGTGACATTGAGTTCCCTTGTGTGTGTGATTGATTATTTTTTGAGCTTGTATTGTTACTTTTTAGACATTTCCATGATCCATATCATGTATCTTAGGGCATGTTGTGATAACATACTATGATATTCATTGATACATCTACTTAATAATGTTACTCTTATATGCTACATAATTCATACAAAGATAATATAGTTATATTATGTTTTTAAGGTAAGGTGACTATAATATTCCATTTCCCTCACACCAAATGTGGGGAATATTAGTGGGGAGTGTCATAGAGACATGAATCCACACATATATAGTTGGTATATTTTCATATAGTTTACATGATTTAGATATACATGGGTTAGAATCTTATACATTTGGCACTAAAATTGATAGATTTTGAGACAAAGTTTTTCATATTTGAGAAAAATATCATATATATATATATATATATATATATATATATATATATATATATATATATATATATATAGTAGAAGTTACATTTTGATAGATACTTTAGCTTGAGACACATTAGATGTGCATATGCCATGCAAGTTTTCTAAAAATTATAAATACATATTCAAAATATTTTGCCAAGAAGTACCATTTTAAACATTTAATATCTATATAAGTTGGATAATTTAAGTAATTTGGTTGAGATTCAATGCTGTCAACATAATTATAACTACTTCCCTTTTGTATGTTGAGCTAGTTATATCATTTAAATTAGATTTATTATACTTTCACTTGAGTCATGTGATTTAGATTTAGTGATCTAAATGGTCATGTCACAAATCAAATTTGAACCAAATTAGGAGCATAAATACCTTCCAAATTTCACTCTTAAAATATACAAGGTTTAGGTTTGAACTTCTATTAGCTCAATTTTTTCATAAAGAAACATATTTACTAAAGTAAAGAACCAAGGGTAACATGGTTGCATTGACACACATGTTACTCCTTTCTTTCTCTCTTTAATTTTAAAATAATTTAATTTATTCAAGTTAATATTACATGGAATAGTGTATACTATAAAATTATTTTGGTTATAGGTCATACACTATTAAAAAATTCACTAGGGCTCAAGCAAAGGCAAGGTGTGTTGTACACACCCAAGTACTCATTTATTTATTTTAACCTAGTAATTTCATCCTTATGAATTATTAAATTTAGGGGGAAAGTAGATCATAAAGTCTAATTATATGTAATTTTAGTCTTTTAAAATTGAAATACACTTGAAAAATACTAGTTCGGGCTCTACCCTTCAATTCTAGACCCTCTCAATACCAAAAGGCTTGCATTCATCATCTCACTATGCCTAACTACTTATCTTATGGAATGACCATATCATTATAATGATCCATATCACTTGTACACTAAAAAAATCTTAAAATATGATCTATATTATTCATTTTCAGTTTCATACCTTTATAAATTTTCTACCCTACCAAAGACTTACTTTTTTCAGAGGGACACTAGCATTGATGCTGGTGTCCAGTTTCCTTATTAAATGTCTGTACCTCAAAAACCATCCATATTTCAAATTATTTTAAATGTACAAGGTAGAATATTTATTTTATTTAACAATTACATGATATATTTTCAAAAGGTGTGGTATAAATATGAATCAAAGCCTACGCATTTATCTATCTAGTAAATACCAAGCAATCACATATTCAAGCTCATTCAATAAATTACACAGCTAAGTTATACTTCCTAATTCTTCCCTATTTCTATATCAATCATAGGATAAATCATATTATAGACTTGAATATTTCAAAAAAATATCATGAGCAATAATTTTCAAGTTACAAGCTAGATCATTGTATGTCCTTGCATATAACATATTGCACCCTTGTGCACACACAAGCCCATGAAATAATTCATATATAGATATATGGAGAAATAAACATAGGTATAATCTAGAGGGACATGAATATGCAAAGAATAAAAAAAATAAGTAGATCAATTGTACACATGACATAAAATTTAGGTGGGAAAACCTCCAATGGAGGTAAAAATCCCACAGTTATTGATATTCAATAATCGAGAAACTATAACCACCCAATACAAATTATCTTCCTCTTCTCACTTCTCAAACAAGCTTCAAGAAGTCCTTAAAAATATTTTACACATGAAAATATTAATTTCCAATTCACTATTTTTCAAATAAGGGTAAAAACCTATTTATAGTGAAATGTGAAGGGAGGTGATTGCTGCAACCAACGGGTCCAACCATCCTGAAAGACATATAAATTATTGGCAAGTTTTAAATAAATATAAATGTATTATTTATTTTCATGAGGTTTTCACCTCATGTTTATTATTATTATTATTATTATTATTATTATTATTATTATTATTATTATTATTATTATTATTATTATTATTATTATTATTTATTTTCATGAGTTTTTCACCTCGTGTTAATAAATAATAATATATTTTTATTATTATTTAATTAATTATCAAGGTAATCTAAGGGTCAATAAACATTACTTAAACATTAAATGTTATAATATGCCACACATTAGAGAGAACTACATATGTATTAGGCACTCTTTAAAGTATTGGATATGTAGTTATTTCTCATTGATGCCAGCTTAACTTGATCCTAATAAGCCATTTTTAGCAAAGTGACCTAACATAAGGTGAATAACTAAGGTTTGAGATATACACAACCATCTAGAGCCTATGCCTATGATCCATATACATAAAAATAAAGTTGATAAAAACACTAAAAGGTAGATACAATTGTTTTTTAATTCAATAAATATTTTGTACAAGAAAAGCATGCCAATCTATTTATAAAAGCATCATTGTAAGTGTCCATAGGTTGATGTAAGTGTCTAGGAATCCATAAAAATATTTCCAAAATCTAATAGCTAGATCCTAAGCATAAGTCTACTTTATTCTACCTTTGCACATCTTAGATTGCCTACACATCTACAAAAATGATAAATATTTTCTCTTATTTATGTTGTAATTATCATAATATCTATTAGCATTGTACTTTATATATTTGGTAACTTTCCAAATTTAGTATATTATGATACCTAAATTAATTTAATTGGTCTACTTTAGAATAGTTTTATTCATGCATAAGATTAGGCTATTATACCATTTTAACCCACACATATAAAAAGGGTAAAAAAATTATAATAATTGATCAAATTGATCAAGTGTGCAAGAAAATATAAGAACATGATGTAATAGTTAAGAAGCTATGTACAATCATTTTTATTTTCATTTTTTTGGATTATTTATATGTTTTTGAATTATATTAGAATATTTAAAAATAAAACCATCCAACTAGTGATACCATTGATATGAGGATTCAAAGGTTCTATGATGAGTGGTAAAAGTATCTTTTTTCATTATCAAATTTTTTTAGAATAATAAAATGCATCTTGTGTTGTAATAAAGTTATACATATCACTAATTTTACAATCCCATGTAGGAAAAGTAGCTCTAGAAGATGTAGAATAATGTAAAATATGATAAGTACTTCTAAAAGAATGTATAAAATGTTACACATTTTGAGGAATATTTTGATCTGTATGTATAAAAAAATTGTAAGGTGTTTAATGTGATTGTGTTTTTTGAGAATTAGACACATTTTTTCCAATAAGCTTTCTCTTTCACTAGTTTCTTTTGAGACTTTTTCACCTTTTTCCCACTACATTCTCTTTTCATTTCTTATATATGATTTCAAAATCATATCCCAACATTTTATTTACCTAATTTTGTTTTTCTTATTATGAACACTATTTTATATTTAATATTTGAGACTATCATGATATATTTTTACCCTAAATCATTTACCCATTAGACAAAGTTTCTATTGTTTTACTACATGATAATATCCATCATAATTTTCTCATAGATTTATTTAATTATATTTTCCCCTTGGGTTGATGAATCTCAAACGCAATGGGTCTCCCTTCCTATATGAGTATTTTCCCCATTCTATTTTCTATCACATCACATTCAATAATGAAATTATTTACAAAAATTAGGGTATCTAAAATAAGAGTGGTGCACATGGCCCATTTCAAATTCTCAAAGGCCTTCTAAGAAATTATGTTCTAGTGTAGGGAGATTTTATTTAATAAATTTTTGAGTGGTGATGTTATGATGCCATAATTTTTCAAAAAAAAATTAGAGTAACCTTTGAGACCCAGAAAACTTAAGAGCTTTTTGATTATTTTTTTAAATTACCATTATATTATGGATTTGATCTTGTGATGACATACTTTATCTTTGTCATGTGAAACAATGTGACCTAGTTACTCCACTTCTTTTACTCCAAAAGCAAACTTAGAAGGCTGTGTGTAAATATAATTGTGTTTTAGAATTATCAGTTCATGGTTGACATGATAAAAGTGTTATTTCCATGTTTTAATATATATTAGGATGTCATAAAAATATGAAGATAGTTTTTTGGAAAAAAATCCTAATAACATTGTTCATCAAAATCTAAATGTAGAAGGTGAATTTTCTATATCAAAAGTAATTACCCAAAAATTAAAAGTCATCTTCATGAATTCTAAAAGATGTATTATGGATATGTTTATATCTAATCAAAATTCAATGGTAGTCTAAATGAATATCCAATTTTTTAACTTAGACAATACCATGTAACTCATATATAAAATCATCAATTTGTATAATAGTGAACTTATATTTGAAGGTGTAATTTTTGAGCTCTCAATAATCTAGTAACTTATTCAAGGTATCATCATTATTACACAACATGACCACAAGGGATGAATATTCACTTTGAATATGTTTGATAATACCCACCTCCAACATCTCTTGTACCATATTTTTAATCTCACTCTTTTTGACAAATGGGTACCAATATGGTCTAATGTTTTGTAGTTGACTCCCTAGGAGTAATAAAATCACATGACTATGTTATCTTGTTGAAGGTAGTCCTTCTTGAATTTATCTATATACAATTGAGTGGTCATAAATAATATTCTATAGATTAGGATGTGTATACATATTTTTGGGTTGTACTTCTAAGGAAAGAAACCATGATAAAAATTTGTCTGTCCCTTTTTGAAAATATTTTACACTTGATGATGACTAATAAACTATGGATATTTTTACCATAGTTCACATACTTCAAATGTCCTTCCTTCATAATGGAAGTGCATGAATAAATCCTAAAAATTCATATCTATCATGCCAAAGGTTATGAGCTATTGGACTAAAAAAATAATGTTTGCACCATCCATGGGAATGAGAAACATAGGATAATCCAAACTATAGTCTCTCATAACAAATTTAATAATATGACATTTCATTGAATAATTGATAGTGTTTCCATATGCAATCATCACCTAAAATTATAGAGTTGGGTAAATACAATAGTTCAAACATGCCTCCAACTTATTTTTAATGAATATATGTATACGCCTTGATTCAAATAACACCATCACCTTCTATTTCATGAGGAAACTCACAACTTTTAGTTTTTATGGAGTGATAATATTTTAAAGTACTCACATGAGATTGCTAGTTTGGGATATTTAAATTCCTCTTTTATAAACTCCTCACACTAACATGATACTTCATCATATTATTCATTTTTATTGGCACCTTTAATGTATTCAAATTTTTTCTCAATACATTTATGTATTTTTTCATGTTTATTATCATAATTGAAAGATAGCCCTTTTTCTCATTTATCTTAAATTTATTAAGGATTCAATTTGGTAGGATGAAGGAATGATTGCGAAAGAAAACTTATCTCTCTTCTAGTAGTGAAATATTATCATTTGACTGTGTATATTTCCTCTTGCCTACTATTTTATTGAAATTTGGATTAAAAAAGTGAATTAACCCTAATTCTGATAAATTGAATGGAAAAATGTATAATGCTTTAAACTAACTTATGAAAAGTATAATGAAAGTAAAATATTGAATTAGACAAAGTAAAATTAAATGAAAAATACTTAATAATAAAATAAATGATAAAATTAGTCATTTATGTCCTACATCTAACTGTGTTGACTAATATATAGTTGAAATATTAAAATAGGAACAAATTTCCCAAGTGCCCAAAAGTGGGAGATGAAATTAAGGGACAAAATTGGCCATCTCAAGTAATGCTTGACATCCACTATTTTCCAAAATTGGTTGATATTTTATTTTGCTAAAATTGAAGAATTTAGGTCATGATCACTTGAGAGACAACTTGATTTAATTCCATAGGGAGATATTTGACCTTTAGAAGTGTGTAGAAGACTTGAAAACAACTTCCCAAAGGTTAAAACCCTAATAGGGCATGCAATTATTGAAAATATAAAAATATGGAGTGTAATTGGGATAAGCTGACCCTAATCACCCATGTAATGACTAAATACTATCTATGTATGGAGTAATCCAAGGAAGGAATCAATCCTATGTAGTTATACCTCTTAGAATGCTTTGTTCAATTTTGTTTCTTTGACTATATGAATGCATATATAAATTTATTGAATGCTTGACCATGTTTTTATTTGGGTTAGTTAAAGCAATACTTTGACTTGACTAAGGACTTATTGTAATGATCAAAATTAGAATTAGAAAAAATATTGAAGCATTATTCAATGTACAGTAGTGTAGGTATGAATTTATATTAAAATATATAAGTGATAGAATATGTTATTTAAGTGTGCCTCAGTAATCCAAAATAGGAAACCACATTTTAGGAATCCTAAAAACATAGATCACAATGTAAGGGAGGGTTTAATTTTAAAAATTGACCATTATAGGGGAAAAGTATAGGATCAAACCATAGGGGACCAAACCTACTACCATTATTGCTTCTATTGTTTGATTTTATCCTAAAGGGAAATGTGTAAAATTTGGGTCATGGATTAGCCATATAGATTCTTAAAAGTGTTTTTAGTAATCAAAACATTTTTGTATGTGAAAAATAACAATAAAAAAGTAGGCTCGGGTAGGTGCTTATGATATGTTGAGGTGGAAAAATAGGTACCAATAAAATGCAAAAGTCAATTAAATTAAAATAGGGAAAAAACTAACATAATCAACTATTCATACATATTTAGGCTACTACATCCCCCCTAAATATATAAATTAATTTTTTAGATTAAAAGGAAATATATAACTTAGTGTTTATGACACACTTTATCTTTGAGATAATTATAGGGAATTGTAGTTTAGAAAACCTTGAAAAAAACATGAAGTTGTTAGTTTTGTTCTTTGGGAAAATAAAATTTGAAAAATCTTGAATTAAAAATTTCTAAAATTTGAAATTTTAAAATGCTTGAATTTGACATTTTAAAATGGTTAGATTTTAGACATTGAAATTAAAATAAGAATAAGGGACGAATAAGGGATTATCAGATAAATGGTGCTTCCTATGAAACATTTAGAGAATTTGGTTCCTTAGGTGAACCAATGAATAATTTGAGGGTGATTAATCCCCAAATTTATTTTTCACCTTTTAAAATAAATAAAACCCATTTAGGAATGCGAAAACCTCAATTTAACTCAACTAGTATTTGTAAACACAAGACATGAAACGAGTTGCAATCTAAAATGTATTCAGAGACATAATTCTAGAGGGAAATGAAACTATATGTTATGCATTATTTAATTTTGATGAATCGACCATTGTGGATGGATTTAAGATTCAATTTCAACTTTGTTCCTAAATACATGATCAAAAGAGAATGGGGACATCCATACTTATACCATGTACACAACTAAAAAATTATATTAAAAATTTTAAAAATAACATTAGAAATTAATCTATATCATGGCCCCATTGATAAATATTAAATCTCTAATTATATGTAGATGAAAATTGTGAATTATGTTTGAAACTTGTGCATGAACCTATATCATGCACTAAAAAATATATGAATTTATACTTTAATCTTGTAATGTGAGTGCATATGCATGGCATGTTTTCCCATGATTATGTCAATTATTTAATTTGAAGCATTATAAAAATTTCAAAACTATATTTTTAACCAAAACTTATTTTTTCTTTGAAGGGGATTATCGTATATATGCAAATCTCATTAGAATTACGCCTTTCTTTAATAAAGTTGTGAGTGGCGATGTTATGATGTCATAGTTTTTCAAAAACCAATTATAGTAACATATGACACCCAAAAAACATAAATTTTTTTGAGTATTTTTTGCACTTACCATTATATCATGGCTTTGATATTGTGATGATATACTTTAACATTGTCATGTGAAACAATGTGACCTAATTACTTCACCTCTTTTACTCCAAAATCAAACTTAAAAGGCTATGTGTAAATCTAATTATGTTTTAGAATTAACAGTTTATGATTCACATTCTGAAAGTGTTATTCCCATGTTTTAATATATATTAGGATGTCATAAAAAATAGAAAGATAGTTTTTTGGAAAAAAATCCTAATAATAGTGTTCATCGAATTCTAAATGTAGAAGGTGCATTTTCTCAAAAAAAAGTAATTCCCAAATAATTGTAAGTGGTATTCATGAATTCTAAAAGATGTATTATGGATATGTTCTTATCCAATAAAAATTCAATAGTAGTCTAAATGGAGATCAATTTTTTTAACATAGACAACACTATGTAACTCATATATAAAATCATCAATTTGCTAATTAGGGAAATTATCTTTGAAGGTGTACAATTTGAGTTCTCAATAATTTGGTAACATATTCAAGGTATCATCATTATTATGCACCATTACCACAAGGGATGAATATTCCCTTTGAATATGTTTGATAATACCCACCTCGAACATGTCTTGTACCATATTTTTAATCTCACTCTTTTGGACATATGGGTACCAATATGGTTTTATGTTTTGTGGTTGAGTCCCTCAAAGTAATATAATCACATGAATATGTTATCTTGTTGAAGGTGGTCCTTCTTGAATTTATCCATATACAATTGAGTGGTCATAAATAATATTATATAGATTAGGATGTGTAGACATAATTTTGGGTTTTGCTTCTAAGGAAAGAAACCATGCTATAAATTTGTCTACCCCTTTTTGAAAATATTCTACACTTGATGAAGAATAATAAACTATTGATATTTTTACCATAGTTCTTGTATTTCAAATGTCCTTCATAATGGAAGTGCATGAACAAATCCTAAAAATTCATCTCTACCATGCCAAAGGCTGTGAGCCATTGGAATCCAGAAATAATGTTTACCCTATCCATGTGAATAAGAAACATAGGATAATCCAACATATAGTCTCCCATAACAAATTTGATACTTTGACATTTCCCTGAATAATTGATAGTGTTACCATATGCAATCATCACCTAAAATTCTATAGTTGGGTAAATAAAATAGTTCAAACATGCCTCCAACTTATTTTTGATGATTATATGTGTATTCCTTGATTCAAATAACACCATCACCTTTTGTTTCATGAGGAAATTGACAACATTGAAGTTTTATGGAGTGTTAATACTATAAAGTACGTGGCATGAGATCACTAGTTTGGAATATTTAAATTCCTCTTCTATAACCTCCTCACACTAACATGATACTTCATCATATTATTCATCTTTATTGGCACATTTAAAGTATTAAAATTTATTATCAATACATTTATGTCTTGTTTTATGTTTTCTATCATGGTTGAAAGATAGCCCTTTTTCTCATTTATCTTAAATTTGTTAAGGATTCAATTTGGTAGGAAGAGGGAATGATTGAGAAAGAACACTTATTTGTATTCTAGTAGTGAAATATCATCATTTAACTAGGTATATTTCCTCTTACCTACTATTTTATTTAAATTTTGATTAAAAAGTGAATTAACCCTAATTCAGATAAATTGAATGGAATAATGTAGAATGCTGAAAATTAACTTACAACAAGTAGAATGAAAGTAAAATATTGAATTAGACAGAGTGAAATTGAATGAAAAAATACTAACTATAAAATTAAATGATAAAATTAGTCTTTTATGTCCTATATTTGATTGTGTTGAGAAATATACAATTGAAATATTAAAATAGGAACAAACTTCTCAAGTGCCTAAAAGTGGGAGCTAAAACTAAAGAAGGACAAAATTGGCCATCTTAGGTCACACTTGACTACCACTATTATCCCAAACTAGTTGATACTTTATTTTGATAAAATTGAAGAACTTAGGTCATGATCACTTGGGAGATAGCTTAATTTAATTCTATAGGAAGATATTTGACCTTTGAAAGTGTGTAGAAGACTCAAAACTAACTTCTCCAAGGTGGAAACCCTAATAGGGAATGTAATGATTGAAAATATACAAATATAAAAATGTGGAGTGTAATTGGACTGAGGTGATCCTAATCATCCCCACAATGACTAAATGCTACCAATGTATGAAATAATCCAAGGAAGGAATCACTCTCATGTAGTTATCCCACTTAGAGTGCTTTTTGTAATTGGGTTTCTTTGACTATATGAATGCTGAAATAAATGTGTTGAGTGCTTGACCATGTTTTTCTTTAGGTTAGATAGATAAATGATTTGACATGTATGAGGAATTTTTTTAATTATCAAAATCATAATTAGAAAAAATATGAAAGATTTACTCAATGTGCAATAGTGTAGGTATGCCTTTATATTGAAATCTATAAGTGATAGAATATGTTATTTAAGTGTGCCTTTATAGAAATCAAAAATAGGATCTACATGCTATAAATCTTAAAAATATAGATCACAATGTATGTGAGGGTTTAATTTTAAAAATTGGATGTTATAGGGGAAAACTATAGGATCAAACCATAGGGGAAAAAACCTACTACCATTATTGTCCCTATCATTGATTTTTTCCTAAAGGGAAATTTATGAAATTTGGGTTTTATATTGACCATACATATTCTTAAAAGTGTTTTTAGTAATCAAAACACATTTTTAGGTGAAAAATAACAATATAAAAAATAATCCTAGGTAAATGCCATGCAATCTTGTGGAATCCATGGCCATGAGAAGAATTGGCCCAAAGAATATCCCTAAGAAGTTTTCCAAATTTCTAGTAAGAATTATTTGAAGGAACCCAACATGAAGAGTAGTAAACATGGGTGGTCACAAGAACTTTTAGGTAGATTTAGAATTTACCTACTAATAATTATGGCTTAGTCACCTAATATCCTATATTTTTATCTACTCTATCAACAACATATTTCCACAATAGGGGCAGAGAGGCATCAAAAGCAAAAGGGATGCCAAAAAACTTGAAGATTTCATCATGTTGGATCCAAGACCATCCATATTTGGTAGCCCATGCCAGTAAGGTGAGGTATGATTACTTGTATTAATGAGTTTTTTCTATTAGATGCTTGAGCCAGAGGCAAGGTATAAGGTGTTAAGACACTGCCAGGTGTTATCCACATTGTCCTTATATTCAATAAGAGCAAGGGAAGAATCATCCACAAAGTGGCCATTCAATAGTAACATATATTCTTAAGGGTTTTATTTATTTGAAGGGAGATAGATTCAATTAACAAGGACCTTAGCTTGGGCATTACTAAGAAGGTATCCAAAACCCTCAAATTTAAGCACATACATGGTAGGTGCCAAAGGGCATCCTTGGTAAATAGTTCAAAATAAGCCAAATTCTGAAAAGTGACTCCATTAATGGAGAGGATGGCTAAGTTATTTGAAAAAAGAATATAGATAGCTTGAATGAAATTGGCCCTAAAGCCCAAGTCTTTAAGCATGGATAGGATAAACAACTACTTAATATGGTCATAAGGTTTTTCAAACTCAATTTTTATGAACATAGATTGCTGCATAGACCTTATAACTTAGTCCATTCTTTCCCAAAATACAATTATATTGTCTAATATATATCTACTTTTGACGATTCATGTTTGCTCAAGGAGAATGATGTGTGGTAATAGATTACACAACTAGAGTGATAGAGCTTTGATAATTATTTTTTAGGAAACATTCAAGAGGGTTATTGGCCACCAATTATAGATAAATTTGGGATCCCCTTGCTCAAGTATGAATTTAAGGTTTGCTTTATTTATATTCTTTCCTAGAGAATGTTTGTGAAAGGCCTCTTGATAAACATAGTCTAAGTTAACACCCACAAGATCCCAAAGGGTTTTATAAAATTCACAAGGGAAACCATCAATGTTAGGAGCATTTTCATTTGCCATATGAGACACTACCTCATGCATATCATCCATAGTGAGGAGCCTATCGCAAGCCACCCATTGAGTGGGAGTGAGTTTACAAAGCACCATTGTGAGGCACTATTGAAGGGAAACATCATGCTCTATAGAGGGTGCTTGAGCTCTAAACACTTGTTGATAATGGATGACAAAATATTGAAGAATATATGGTGTATCTGATAGTTTTTTTCTAGTATCAGAGATAGCCTAGATTTTTTACTTCAAGTTTTTGGCTTGAAGCATTTGAAAGAGTTCTTTGGAAGCTTTGTGCCCTATCTTGAGCCAGTGGAGACTAGATTTGATTTGAACTCCCCAAGAATTGTAATTACCTATTATCTATATATGATGCTATAAATAAGAGACTATGACTAGTAATATCTCATTAAAGGGATATTTTTATAGTGATAAATTTGTAAAACTAAGCTATGAAGAAGAGTAGAGTAAGAGTATCTTCAAATTTTATCAAATTGGTAGCCATAGATTCTAAAAAAGTGAGAGGTCCTTCTGATGGCATCATCCCACCAAATATCCAAATAGAATATTGGGATTGATGGGGATACAAATTCTAAAATCTACCAATATGCACCATAGTGGGACCATGCTTGAGTAGGGAGGTGTTTAGAAAAATACATTTTGTGGACCTAGGGTTTCATGAATTTACATATGACTTGAAATCGAATGGGGGAGTGATCGAAAAGCCCAAAATCTATCACTACCTTCCCTAGAAGATAAAAACTATTATCAAAGAAAAAATAAGGTTAGGTGGACATCATTACTCTATCTAGGTGCTTTAGAGTTTGAGTGGGGCACTCCCTGAGATTGATCCAAGTGTACTATACTCTGTCTATACATTAGAAAATTAAATTAAGGTCATAAAATCCCCATTTAGTGCATATATAATATCATGCCTCCATTTCACCAACTACCCAATGCATTGGTAGGTGGTCCACTTTGTCTTTAAGAGATGCCACCATATTAAAGTCACCACATATGAGCCAATGAGCATTAGGAAAATCATCCAAAATCCATTACCATAAATGGGTATGCTCAATGGCATCATTTGAGGCATAAATATTATTTAATCCAAAGGAATGGATTTCAATGCTAAAAAGGGACCAAACTAATTGATTGGTGGGGTCCATGCTAGATTACACTAAATCTAGCTACCACATTATAGAAATAAACATGATCACACCTACATATCTTACTTCATGATTACTATGTAAGATACTACTATCATTCTAGAAAGAGTTACTGACTGTTGTCAATAAAAAATCTACCACCTTCACTTCTTTTAAACAAAGAGTGTCCATATCGAGAAACTTCCTTCTAAAATCATGCACAACAAACTTACATTTTGGGTCTATAAAACCTCAAGCATTACATGAAATGAAATTCATAGATGATATGTGTCAAGAGACATATAGTCAGAGTCTAGGCCTTCTAAGGCAGCATAATGGTTTTATAAAAAGTGCCCACTATTAGAATTTAAAGAATCATTAAATTGCTTCCTCACAGTAGGATCAACCTGATACTCTCCTTTCTCTGACTCTTCATGCCTCTTAAGAAGGTTGTGAGATCATTTAGGTGTATCCCACTAAGTAGGAATCAAAAGATCAGTTGGATGTGAGTTAAAAAAACCAAAATAATTGGTCAAAGGAGCCTCAAGACCTTGGGATAAAACATTGGTAGTAAGAGGGGGTTTTAAGACTCAAGGTTTTCCTATTACTTTCATGGCTTTAACCTAAGAAGTCTCTTTCTTGGTAGGATCCTGGTCTTGTGGGCCATTACTTATTGATGGCTTGCCTCCTTTATGATTTCCCATACTTGAGCTCATGGCTTTGGTGCAGATATTATTCTTTCCTACTATAGTCTAACCATCCTTAGCTAGTTTTTTATTAGCTTTTGTAGAGGGATTAGGAGGAGAGGATGAGTGGTTGGGTGAATTTTTGTGGGCTAGCTAAAGGAGACAATCCTAAATTTTATGGCTAGTGGCTTGGTAACAAAAATAAGTGTTGGGCAAGTTGATATACATGATTTGTTGAAAGTGTCTCACATCCCCAACTTTAATTTCCACAAACTTCTTGAGGTCTTAGGATAGGTATACTTATACAAAAACCTACTTCTATAGTCTAATAGAGTAGAACCTATTTTTCTCATGGAAAATAACCTGACCTATGGAGGAAGCTATTTGGTGAATAAAATGCCAACAAAGGAAAAGAAGACTTGGAAATTCTACCCAAATTAGGACCTTGAGAATAGTGTGATATGAGACATCAAAGTCTCATGTCTAAGGGGAGAGAACCATGAGAGAGTTCCTAACATACCATATGTTTGACTTATGGAAGATACCTCCTACATGGTAAGGGTTGAAAAAATGGAATAGAAAAAAACCCTTGGTCATATTCTAGATGCTCTCAAGCTTTATGCCATGAGCTACCTAGTGTGATTTAACCTAGAACCTAAAAATGCTTTTAGAGGGAGATTAACCCATAAAATAACCTATCAAATAGAATTATTATAGCCATTGACAAGCATAGTTAAGTTCTAGAATGGGTAAAACAACATCAGGTTCCAAAGAGTTACCTCATGGTGGACCTTTAGGGCAAACTTCCTTGGGCACTTTCAAGGGGCCATTACTTGATGCTCAGCCATTCTTCTTGAAAACTAAAATAATTAGGAAAGAATGAGGAGAAGAAATTAAATAGACTGCCTCATTTGAAGGCAAAAAACCCTAAAAGTCAATAAATTCAAATCCATAGGTAACCTATTAAGGGTCATGGTATGAAACAAGGTAGAATGACAGAACATAAAGGGTTGACTCAATGGCGTACATGGAGGAAACCCTAGTAGAACAAAAAAAACTTTCATGTAGAAACACTTATTATTCTATTTATATTTGACTTAAATCTCAAGAAGATCTAAGATGTAATCATAGAATATTATAACATATGTAATAAATATGTCAACATAGTAATGGTTACATCATTTACATTATATATGTAACATATTAGGTAAGGCCTATAGATATGTATCAATGAATCTCATAGTAATATAATTAGTCTTTTTTTTGTTCATGAGTGCACGACATCGATCATGTAACTTTTCAAACTTAACAAGCTAAAAAATCACACACAAAAAATAATCATAATGTCATGCAAAAAGATTATGGGTGCATATACAAGACATTTTTCAATATCATAAAGTATAAATTTCACATACAAGACCAAGGAAAACATGCAAGGGACAAGTATAATGTCTTAATATAGGGACATGTTCAAATGTCTCACACAAAAAAGACCAAACACTAAAATTAATAACCATGTTCATGTCACACGCAATAAAAAAGATCTCATAGATATGTTTAATAAGTTTTGTTACCCAACGGATAAGGAATGTACACAATAGACAATAAATATATAATCCACTATGTAAAATTAATAACATTAATGAAACATAGAACTATAAAACATAGTCTACATCATGTATATGTAATGTGGTCATAACCTAGAAAATAAAATATCTATGTACACAATGTAAGGCAAAGATGTTTTCAAGAAATTTTAAAGAAGTATATAGATCATAAGTATAGGATACGTATAATGATAAAACCTGTAAATAATGTAATTTTAAATAATATTCTCCCAATTGACTAAGGCTACTAGGTAGAGACAAGTCCAACATCTTAGTCCTTATAAAATATGTTTGTACAATATAACACTAAAAAATATTAGTGGAATGCATGTCTAATAGAAAGAGAGTATGTTATATACTAATGATGAGATAAATAACATATTAAAATTATTTAAAATAGATATATATTCAAGACTAGGTCTTGATGTTGGATTTTTAGAATATTTAGAATGTTTTAAATTGTTTTTGAAATTTTGTAATTTAGAATAATAAAAGTTAGTGATAAGCAAGGGCTCAAAAATAGAAGAAAGGAGAGATATTTGATCAATCCATGACATGTGTCTATGTGAAAATATGAACTATAAATCATTTAATTTCCATGTGTGAGTAATATGCCCCCATTTTACTTATATTTATATTTGAAAACTTGTAGGAAGAGAAAAGGTGTGTAGAAGATTGATTTTACACATTCATTTCAACAAATTTACAATTGTCAAAGTATGTCACATGTATGAACAATATAACATAGTAAAATATAGATTCTACATGAATAAGAATTGGTTTTCATACTATAACTGAGTGAAATATCTATTTATTAAAAAAAATTAGGCTCTATGTACTCAAATTGTGATTTTTGGGTGAAAATTTGCATAGGAAATGATCAACCAACTAAGGAGAGTAATGTAAATAGTTTAATTAGGATATTATAGCCCAAATCAACCCCAAAATGACTAAATTATACTTACGTAACCAATATTATAATGATGGAATCAAGCCCACATAGTTCGCCCACTTAGAGTGATTTGTGAAATTGTGCTCTTTTGACTATATGATTACATCTATAAATGGATTGAACACTTGACCACGCTTTGATTTAGATTTAGATAAAATAGGACTTTCACTTGGTTGAGGAATTATTGTAATGAATATCATCATAATTTTTAAATATAGGGAATCTTTTCTTAATGTGCAATAGTGTAAGTATTCTTCTATATTAAAATTACCAAGTGGTAGAATATGTGACTTAAGTGTGCCTTTGTAACAATCCAAAAGGGGAAATCATAAACTAGGAACCCTAAAAACATATATCATAATGTAAGGGAGGTTTATTTTTAAAAATTGGCTATTAGAGGAGAAAAAGACATGATCAACCTAGAAGGGATAAAACATACTACAATTATTACCCTGATTATTTGATTTTGTCCTGAAGCAAAATTGTGAAATATGGGTCCTAGATTGGTCATGCAGATACTTAAAGGTTTATTTGGAAATATTAACACTTATATATGTGGCATATATTAATTTATAAAATAAAATAGGTTTGATTAGGTGTTTAGGATACATTGAGGTGATGAAATAGGTATTGATTAAGTACCCAAGTTAATAAAAATGAAATATGGCCAAAACTGATATAATCAAGTATTCATGACTATATTTAGGTTACTACACCTGTGTATGAAGATCATGGAATCTGATTAAAAAATTGGGTTAAATAAATGAACATTAATTTGTATCTTCTTCTTCATCCCACTCACTAATAGATAATTCAAACTATCTTATTGATGTCATCCACCTTTAAAGATAGGTTCTAGAATTGTTGATTATAATACTTCAAAATGCCCATTTATTTCAATTTTGCTAAGTGGCTAAAGTAGGTTTGTATGACACCATTATATTATCATAGTTGTATCTCATTAGTAAATATTTACTAAGTAACAATAAGTCCCTTTTTTAATTTTTAATACAACCATTTGTAAAAAATGAACTACTCTGGTAACAAATACAAAGATGTCATGAACACCTTATGTGAAAATGACATTTTTTGTATATAAAATAAATTTAACATTTAATTTATCAAAGTGACTATATCCTTACCATAAAACTTGTTCACTTATAATTTTGTATCATTTTTCTTGAACCAGCGTTTGAGCCTCAATTATTTTTGTTGAAAGAGCCCATGTGGCTAGATAAAGAGTTCTTGGCTAGTGGCATTATGTGTAAATTATTCAAGGTTGCATAGATATTTTACACTAGTTTAGTGAGATTGTAAAAATATCCTTTGATTACATTCAATTCATATTTGATCTTGTTTATATCTTATTTTTTAGCCATTCCTTGCATATTTATATAGATTTGGTTAACCATATCAAAATCCCCTGAGTCAAAAATTTCATAATCCATTTATTCCTTGCTTGAAAATTATCTTTGAGTGACTTTCCATTTTATGTGCCTTTGGGTGATTAGACTTTCCATGCATAAACTTGAAAGCATAGGGTTCAATAATTTTAGATTTGGAGATAGGTTTTAGGGTTGTGGGGTATAAAATAAGTGTAGTAGAATATTATACCATTGTGATCATATTTATGAGATGAATCAAATAGTTATTAATTTATAAAAGGGTTTATAAAAAATCATTTAATTTTTAAAAAAAAATTAAAGGACTACTATAGTGATGAAAATTTTAAATTATTCTTAGATTACAAGTTATTTTTTTAGTCCTCCAACTTGCTCCTACACTAGATCTAAAAAATAGGAAAGGATTTTAAATGACATGTCTAAGTATTGGGTTTACATTTAAACTTATACAAATTTCAAATAGTGTCATATCAATGTTTCAAATAACTGATTAAGTTAATTATACTTGTATTCCACTATTTCATCTTTAAGATACATTGGAACTTCTTATGAATAACCACTTACCGATGTACCAAAGGAAACAAATGATTAAAGTTTTCCTATGGCTAAGATTCAAAAAACCCTTGATCATACACATACACACACACACACACACACACACACACACAATTGTCTAATGGCTTGTGATTGGGGCATAACCCCTCATTTTACATAATTAGGTAAAATAGATAACCTCTTAGACTATAATGAAAAATTTCTATTAGTTTTAAAACTTTTGAAACTTTTTTTATAACCTAAAATTAAAATATGAAAAAATCTATTTTACCTAATTATGTAAAATGAGGGGTTATATTCCAATCACAAGCCATTAGACAATTGTGTGTGTGTGTGTGTGTGTGTGTGTGTGTGTGTGTGTGTGTGTGTGTGTGTGTGTGTGTGTGTGTGTGTGTGTGTGTGTGTGTGTGTGTGTGTGTGTGTGTGTGTGTGTGTGTGTGTGTGTGTGTGTGTGTATAGACACACACACACACACAATTGTCTAATGGCTTGTGATTGGGACATAACCCCTCATTTTACATAATTAGGTAAAATAGATAACCTCTTAGACTATAATGAAAATTTTCTATTAGTTTTAAAACTTTTGAAACTTTTTTTATAACCTAAAATTAAAATATGAAAAAATTGGGTAGATTGGAAAGAAATTGGTTTCCTAGAAAGAGATCTGATACCACTAGTAATGAAATTGATTGGATATATCAAATAACTTTAAAATAGGAAAATTAAATATACAAATCAATAATAATATATCATAATAATAATATCAAATAAATAAAATCCACAACAATAATTGATAGTAGAGAATAAGACTTGATAATTATAACTGAGCCACTTCAAGATAAAAACCTCCATAAACATGCAATGAGAATATAATTCATAATATGGTGGTCAAGTACTGACCACCACCTCATATTTATACCTTAATTAGGTTATGGTTTCGCCATAATATAACCCTACTAAAAAATTATAATATAGATAAATTTAATAAGATAGGATAAATATTATGTAGGCCACAGGGTGGCCACACATATCTATGGACACATTATAAGTTAAAGGTATGATAAAATTTTATATTAAAATAGGTTACTAAACCTAAAACTAATAGATATCCTTGCATTGTCACATGACATGTAGTCATATGTTAAATAATAAGTATTTTTCATATAGTGGAGTTGAAAACCCCTAAGGGAGTCAATACCCCCAAAAACACTAGCCTTGAGACTTAACCACCTCTCCCAACACCATGGAAAAGGCCTCTTAGCTATGTATCAATGGTTTTTATTAGATGTGAATGTAATTATGGATTTAATATCTATTATTTTGGTTCTTATAAGATACCCAAATAGATAATAGAGGATGGTAAACATAATTCAAAGAGAAGAATAATGTGAAAGTAAATAAGACAACCCAACTATTATCATAAAATGCAAATACACACATGTAAATTTACATAAATAAATAATATCCATATATCATTGAGTAAAACCACATCCTTGAAAAAAAGGGAAAATTCATGAAATTTAAACATTTAAAATAAGATATATTAGAATTATAAAATAAGATTTTTATATCATTAAATTCATCCATAACCTTCAATAAAAGGGAAAAAGGCTCTAAAATAGTAATAAAAATTACCTTAATAAGGTTTTGATTAACTCACATATATTATACCTTGAATTCCATGTGTATCCACTTCATTATTTCATTACTAAGCTCTTCTCATCCCAATTTTCAAAATCTAGTCAACTGAACCAAACTAAACATATCCTTCTTGGGTGATCGAGCCACCTAAAATTTTGAACCCCTTCCTTATACGATCTCCCTTATATACATAATTAATTTATTTTACAATAAATTTATTGGTGGAAATTAATTCTTGGAACCAATCTATGTAATTTTGTTCAAGTCACATTAAATCAAGGATTGGTGATCCCATGTTATTCGAGATTGAATATTTAATGTGGTCAGTTCTTTCACATTTTTATATTTATTTTTAATAGATCATATGGTCAATTTTATTTCCTACTAAGGTATATTTTATTTTATTTTATTCATACTCTACTTGTGTATTGAAGACTTGGTAGTCACTATGATATCCTTTAACATGGATTGTAACTACTATATTCATCAGTCATTACTCTATTTAATACCAGTTAGTTGTTATCCATATAGCTACCATTTGGTCAATAGTTTGATTAGTTTTATATCATAAGTGTTTCTTTCATATTATTAGTATTTTATGTACTTATCCACTATGGTTGTCACTATGTGGCTTATGTTTCAATTAATGATAATTCACAATTATCATTTATATAGAGATGTATTTTATTTTTTGTTTATAATTTATGTGGCCTTTTCACTTTGTCACATGTATACCTTAGTGGCCATGAAGCATATTTATATTACCACATGGTCATGTAAAAAAATTTCACATTAAAACACAATGCTTCCATTATATTTATGTCATCATGGTATAAGGTTTCAAATTTTCATGTAGTCAATGCGTCACATAAACCAAATGTATACAAGGTGACTACCATCACCAATACTATTAATAGGGTCCATTTATTATGGTTGTCATTTACTATATATCCACTCTTGTTGTGTAAACTCAAATACCACTCCTATGGATAATATATAAATATTTAATAATTCATCTTATCATCGATATATAATTATATTTGAATACATTTGAAAACCCTTGTTTCTTACAAATAAAATAAACTCATCATGATGCCTATATTATAATAATAATAACAACAACAACAACAACAACAACAACAACAACAATAAAATGTTTATTAACTATATATATATTTTTTATATTGATCTAATATAAAATAATCATATGGCAAATAAAACCAAAATGATCTCAATCATATAATAATATAGTATTTTAATCAATCGATTTATCCTGAATTAATGCTCAAATATAGACCTAAACATAAGTAGGATTAGAAGGAGCATTACACATAAATATAAGAGATTATAATCATGTTAATTGTGTTATATTATCTAAATGTATATGAAATAAAATGAAAATATTATAATATTAAAAAGTGAAAAGAGGCACATTTATAAATTAAATTTGTGATCACCAAAAGAGATAACCACAAACCACATAAGGGTAACCATGGTAGATAGATACTCTACAACAAACTCATATAAAAGAAACACCACATGATATAAAATAAAAATATAATCAACAATGAAGGAGTCCCAGTCAAAATGTGACCAAGTAAAAATTCATCCACCTTCA